>SAUE01000094.1:36443-79289 GCA_009724625.1 Deladenus siricidicola | reverse complement strand
TAAGCTCAAAAACCCTCCGCCGCTAAAATTTCTCGTTGAAAAACGCATAGGATTTTTGAAATAAGTCTCAAACTCGATGGTTCGGCCAGTCTTAACAGTTATTGGCATGATCTGCTAAAAGATCTTATGCGTTTTTCAACGAGAAATTTTGGCGGCGGAGGGTTTTTGAGCTTAGGCAGCTTTTGTGGTACGAACAAAGTTGCGCTCACGTTCGTTGAATATCGTAAGTTACCAGAATCTTCTCGGCGATCATCTCTCCATCATCTCGAGCCGTTTTACGAACAACACGCCGATGAGGGACTCATTTTTATGCAGAACGGCAAAACCAGTGTAGTAAATGTGTAGAAACCAGAAATCAGTGTAGTAAAATTCAATTAAAAAAAATTAAATTTCAACGATTTTGTCTCATCATTATATTTCTGGCAAAAACTAAAGGCAATATTCGGTTGGCTAACAACAAAAAGGCGACAACTATTTATAATATAAGCAAGGATTAAGTAATAACAAGATTAAAGTACTCTATATTATAACAACTAAAAATCACTTAAATATCCGTAATTCTCACAACCAACTTTCTTAAACTTTCTAAATGTAATATTTATAACATATGTATATGAAAAGATATAATATCAACAAACTAAAGATATTCTAAAACTATGTATCTTAATGTATGTGTAATATCATAATGTATAATACTTATACATGTATATATATATATATATATATATATATATATATGTATGTATATAAGCGGAGAAGTGCAAGCACTTAGACGTTTAAAATATTTATAAAATAAAGGGTTTTGTAATTGAAAAGTGAAAAATGAGTAATCAATTTCTTGGAATAAATTCCGAGAAATTCAGAGGCAGTTTGCATAATACTCGATCTAGTGGTTATACCACACAAAAGATGACTCTAACTTTTCTAAATTTGTTAGTGGAGCTAGTATCCACGTAAAATATCAGGAAATTTTTGTAAATGGAGAATTGCAAAATTGCAAAAATTAATTTTGCTTCTTAAGACCTTCTCAAAAGCCACCCGTTGTGCATTTTGTGAGATTAGACAAGCTACTAATCTTAAAAAATAATTTAATTGTATATTGTATAGGACTATAGCACAAGGATCCCGTGGCGCCAGATCGAGTTTTACGCACAAAAACTGCTACTAAAGTGCCAAAAACACGTTGCGACCGTTCAAATTCTGCGTGGGACGGCAATTGCATTTGATGACGCGGCCACTATGATCTTTTAAGCTCCGTAGGGCGTGCATCTGAAAAATTTTCGATATATTTTTGAATAAACATTGAAAAATTATTTTCAATTTCTAAAAATTTTTCGACAATTTCTGATGTAAAATGTTTTAATTCATTGTATTTGGAAAAACATAGGTATTAATTGGAGTTGCTGAGGTGTTAAAAACATTGTATGTATGTTAAAACAATGTGTGTTAACAAAATGTGTAAAACATAAACACCTGTTTTGGCGTAATGGCAACGGGATCCGTGAACACCGTCCATGTCACGTTTTCCGTACACGGCGGAGTCGTTAGCGAACCCTGGTAGCGGAGGAATGTCAAATTTTCTGGCAGCTTTCCGTCAAGGTTTTGGGGCGGCGCGTCCGAGCGCTGCCCGCAGTTGGTCACGCGCCCGAGAACAGCCTCCTCGGGCGATAGCGCGTCGCCGTCCGCTAACTTGTCGACTTTGAGGAAGATGGCAAGCACGGCCAATTTGCTGGGATCATCGACACCCTGGTGTACAAGATGTAGTTCCGCGGAATAGTACAGCCCGCCGAAGGAATGCTCAGATCCTAAAGAATAAACATAAAAAAGGCTTGTCGTATATTTCTGAAAGACTGATTACTATTAAAAATTAAATTCTTATTTGTTTGTCAAACTCTCGATAGAAATGTGTTAGCGGTCAACTGAACACCGAGAATTTCGGTTATTACCAACGGCCTCTAAGCCGTGCCAATCTATGTATATATGATTTTTGCGTAGTATAGTTACTGAATATGACGTCTTCGAGGGTGAGACTCTTGCCGAACCTGACAGTAAAATCCACCTAGGCGGTTTTGGCTGATTCGTAAAAATACCTTCATTGTTGTTTTGAGACCAATGATAATGATATTGAACAAATCGATAACTTTGGTCCAATAATCCACCGTAGATTTCCGGCATATTGATTTTTGACTCGGGCCGAAATTGCACTAAACATTATAGAAAATATTAGTTTTTTCAATTTTCTCTAATTATTACTCTTTTTCTCTTTTTTTTGTAACTTTCGCATTTGCATCTTTTTTTTATTATTCAAATACGAAGAAAGAACCTGAATATCCCGTGTTTATGAACTCGCCGACGATCTTCTCGGAATAGTTCACGAATTTTAACGGATCATCTTCCACCGTAAGCGTCTTCATTCGCGATAACTGTAAGTCAATCGGCGACTGTAGTAGACGACTTCCCTTCACCTGCCAATTAGCCGGACATCTTTTCGAATCATTTTCGTCATAATTCCAAGTGCACGCCAATCTTTGGTCGACATTTTCATTGTTTTTGTTCTCCTCCTCCATCGTATTCTCGTGCTTGCGGTGATCGCCGGAATTATTATGCAAGTTTTGGCTGCCTTTTTGGCATATTTCGTCCGTGGTGTGTACAGTGGCCGTGCACAATTTCGCACTTACCGTACCACCCATATCGGTGGTGACGTTTTGTGCGGCCGCCGAGGACAAATCCTCTGACGGTGGCTGATGACCGCTATTAGCACCTTCGAAGGAGGAAGCACCTGGAAACGAATGAAATTACATTATTTCATAGTATGTATTATCTTACAAATTTCATAAAATACTAATAATAAGTAGAAATGGTGATTTTTTAGAGAAAATATGGATTTTTTCATCTAATTTTTTTAATTTATTAAAAAAAAACAATTTGTATATGTATAAACGAAAACGGTAGTAAAATACTGACAGGTTCTTGGTTCTTCTTCTTTCGACATACATATAAATGAAAAATTGAAAAATAAAATCAAGAAATATGAAAAAATGTAGACAGAATTATTTTTTCTAACCCTTCAAAAATAAAAACTGAAAGTCCAATCTAGATAAAAGCCAATTTGCTAAGCATAAGATGGAAGCGCATCTTTATAAGCCAATAAATTTTAATAGGAAAGACAAAAATTTAAAAATTTTATAAAGCAAAGTGAAAACTTTTGAAGGCAAAAGCAATACATTTTTTGTTCATCTTTAATCCAACTAATTAAAAATTATAATTCTACGAGAAAAAATAAGTGGACCTAAACAACCTTTAATTCGGTTTATTTGCTATTTTTTTCTTTTTTTGCTTTGGAGAATAGTGATAGTAGGTCAAAAAAAACCCGACGAGGAGAAATGTCTTAATAAACAATACGCATGTGTCTGGCAATATATATTATTAATAAATTATTGATAAGAACACTTGTCCGGGTTTTTTCTGGTCACCCTGTAGTATGTCAAATTTTCGGGAATTAAAATGTGTGAGTAGAATTTCCACCATTGTTTACATTGTTTTGACCAGTAAACATTGTTTTGACCAGGGCTTAGTTACGAAAAATGACTTTCGTAATTCGTAATTTTCATAATTCGTAATCGAAAACCCTACAATTTCGTAATTCGTAATTACGCCCAGCCCTGGTTTCGATTATTAGATTGTGATATTCCTATAGTTTCAACATTACCTAAAAACTACAAAATTTGACTATAAAATGTTTACTAAAATGTTATTAACGAAATAAATAAATGTGGAAATATGTTTCATTTTTCGTTTCTCGCCTAAGTGATTTTCATAAAAATATGTAAATAAATTAATTTTCTGAATTTTAATTAGTCTAATGACATTAGAAACGTGTCAGAAACTTTTGCTTCTGCTTTTGGCGAAAACTTCTCTTCTTTTTTTGAACATTTTATGGTGTGTCAATTATCAACAAACAAAATAGAAAAGATAAAATAATTAATGGAAATCTTTCACGGCACTTCGGAGAACTTCGCTTTGAGAAATGAAAAATAAATAAATTATTTATGTAAAAACTAATTTTTTGCGCGTTCTACGTCAAAATAAAATTAGTATGCAAAAAGTCGGCTGCATTCAAAAGTTTTCGTGGGGAAAACACCTCAGCATTGTTTGTCGTCGTATTTTTGTGGAACGGAATCGTTCGGGTAAGGTAATAAAACAAACAAAAAAAGTGTATGTATGCATAAAATAAATATATTGTCAAATTTGAGTCGGATAAATAATTAATTTTTAGAAAATGCAAAACAAAATTTCCATTAAATTTCAAATAAATCCAAAATTATCTGTAATGCTTCCCGGATATACATATATGTATATGGCATATATTAAAGATGTACTTTTCACAAAAAAAGCTTTAAAAATATCCCACAAATTTTTCAAAAAAATTCGAAAAATTTAAGTTTAATTAAATTATTTTCGTTATTTTAAATATAAAATTTTTTATTTTTGAAATGTTTTGGCTTCCACTAAAAAGGTACAAATTTTAAAAAGATTTTGGTATCTAAATAATTAAAATTTGAAGTCGCTTTTAACGTGATGAAGAAAATTTAATGAATTTTTTTAATAAATTTACTAAGGAATTAGTGCATAATGCTTCTTTGTAGGCACACTTTTACACACAAATTCTAACTGGAAAATAATTTAAAACAATTAATTTTATTACTTCTTGGAGAAATAAGTATATAATAGCTGTATATTTTTAGAAAATAAATTTGCACCTGTCATTTTTGTGTTGCTGGCGAAAACTAAGTTCGCAAATTCCAAATTGGTTTAGGTGCTTGACGATGATTCGCAAAAATGTGAACAAAATTTCAGCCCGAGAATATTCTGAAAAAGTTATTAAAAATATTAAACAATGGATATTTTTAAATAAAAGCAAATACATATTATATATTATGTGAAACATAATACAATGGAAAACATTTTTTGTATAAAATTTATTAATAACGCAAATGTTATTGCATGAAAAATGGAAAAATTAATACCCCTCCCCCCATTTTATGCTCATCTTCGTATACATACATATATATAGACCATTTTTGAACGCTTATAAATCCTTATTTTTTATCTCATGACATTGGCCTAAACTTACTACATAGTTCTGATGATCCACTTGGAAAATTTGAGCACTTCAAAGACAAAGCATATATGTATACATACAGTATATGACAAATTAATACCATAGAAAATCGCTCACAAAACATTATTTTCAGTTTAACGACATTTATTTGTGTAAACATTGTTGGAGGTTTGTGAGCCTCGGACCCGAGATCTGGGATTTTTCCAAGTGATGTTATAATTTTGTCCTATACTATATACACATATGACTCAACAATGAATTTGAGATTTCGAGAAATTTATTAAAAATAGAAAATTTTGTCAATTTTTTTCATTTACATACTTTTAAAATGTTTTATCAATTTGATTTTTCATAAAAATAACAACTTTTGCTAACATAAAAGTTTGTCATCGAAACGAATTGTGATTGGCAAACCCTATACATTACTATTCTTATTGTGTAATTATTTATATTCTTATATACAGTTGTTTGTATTCTTATAGTACACATTTTTAATGGATGATGAGTAAATGTTGAAAATGCTAGTATGTATTCCAAATGATAACAGTTATACGAGGTGCGGCAAAAAATAACCCGAACACCTTCTTTTATTCATAACTATGTACGCATCTACGTAAACGTCGCATAACAGTAATGATAGCAGAAATTATGCATGCGAGCGCAAAAAAATATTGAGTAAATTTTCGGATGGAATGAAGTTGATCTGAACGTGTGGATAAAGTTGAGCTGAATGGACAAAAAAATTTCTGCTAGACTCGAAAATTTTCGAAAATCGAAAGAAAAAATGCCGAAGATCGCAATTCGAAAATTGACAATTTGAAATTTTCTCACCGTACATGCATTTAGGTAAATATATTAGCAAATAATATATTATATAAAAATATATCATAAATATATCATATGCAACAAAATATTGAAAATATTTTTTGTAAACTTGATAAAATTATATTCATATTTTTTATTATAATTTCGAACAAGTTTATAATTTTTCATTTTTTTCATTTTATTATTAGTATATTTTGTGCTTGAATGGCTTTAGGTTTGTGCGAAATTCCGAAAGAAGCGACCGTTGGTGCTTTGACGACAAAACTTGAAAATTTGTGACCTACATACATACTCCGTTTTTTGGATATAGCCGATGCAGCGTTGAAATTAAAATCTCAAGCTGAAAAACAAACAAATTTTGGTTATAAAGCCAAGCCGCACAAGAAAAAAATTCCTCAATTAACGCAAAAAATAGTTTTCTAAAAAGCTAAAAAATCCAAAGCATTCATTCCTTTTGTCCGGACATTTTTTACTCGATGTGTTCCGTTTATGTCGCTTTCAACGTGAGAGTTTTGAGAAGAAAACGTGGTTAAAACTGAAGAAGACGGACAGACCTTAGGCAATTTGTGTGCCACACAGTGTGTGACGTACTTGTGTCAAAACACAAATCCAGAGGAATATGTTTGTTCTTTCTTTGTTTTTATTTTCTTTTTTCTTACTATGTTTTTCTCTTTTATTGATTTCCATAACGCTGATCGTTGTTTTTTGTGCCGTCTTGTGGTATCTTTTTTGTCCCTCATTTTTAATATTTGATTAGCCTAGTTATCTATGTATAATATATTTTTCTATTTACTTCAAAGAATCCTTCCTACCTCCTTTTTCCCCCTCTCCAAAAAACAATAAATTTAATAGAAAAACAGCTGAGACTTAAGCAAGAAAATTTCTATACAAACCAAACCTTTTATTTCGTTTTTGCTTTACATTGGGGAGAAAAAATAACTCTAAGGGCCAGAAAATCCATAAACGGCAAAAAAAAAGAAAAGACAAAGCACAAAAACTTTTGAGCGACATCAACTTTGTCAGACAGAGAGACAAACAAAAAGTCACAAAAGAGCGGAACAAACACGGATGACATTTAAAAAATATATACATTGTATAATATAAAAGAATATAGAAAACTATAATTCAATTTTGTCCGTAGTGGCCGTAAATTCAATTTAAAAAATATAAAAAAAATGTATATTTACTGATAAATATTTTCTACGGTAATTCTTACAATTACGTATGATTTTCTTTTAGGTATCATTCTCACATTTTATTTGCTCATTAATTATAAAACATATCAAATTAAATGAAAATTTTGCGGTATTTTTGCTCCATATTGTCGATGTTTGATACAAAAAAAGAAGAATTAAACCGATTAGAACGAAAATCATTAAAAATTATTCCAATATTTGTTTACATAAGAATGCTAGTTTAACATCAAAATTTAAAATAACTGATACCGATAGCGAATTTACTCGCACGTTTCAAAATGGAGGAAATTCCTTAAAAGAACCGACTTTAAATATTGAATTTATATTAGTATCGATTTCTATTGTGCTTTTCAAAAGTATTTTTTTCATACCTCTCCCTCCCTACGTTGGGGGACAGACGACATGAAAAAAGTGTTCCAGATAGTTGTGGAAAAATAACTGCGTTTTCGATACGCTTCACTCTAATTCTATTCCCAACTTAAGAGATAAAGAAAACACTTCGACTAACGACGCATTTTTGTCGTGAAAACCCCTAAAATTAGTCTAATTTAAAGTTAAATTGGTTTGACAACAAAAATTTTGGGGGGAATTTCTTATTCTCGGGGAAATTCCGCCGAAATATAAGCGAAATGCTTATACGTGTGCACTGGAATGTGAAAACGAAAGAAATTAAAAAGAATGAGAACGGCGAGTAAATCCGAAAACGCCAAGAAAAAATATTTCCTCGTATGTTCTACGAATTGTTTTTCTTATTTCCGACTTTCTCTCCTTGGAAATGAACAAAAAAACATCCAAAAATTCGAAAACGAACACAAAATTGTGCAAAATTCTTGAAAAATGATACGCCAAACCTTTAGCACTTGGTAGATTTTGGAAGCTAACTTCCCGCTCTGAGAACGGTTTGTTGAAGAGTCGTGTGAAGTGTGTATTTGAATTAAAAAAGAGAAAAGCGTGAAATACTTTGTATTATTATACTTTAAAGATAAAAATGAAAATTGTTTTTTTGTATAAAAATGAGAAATGTCAGGAAAGAAACTAAAAAAATGGTAATAAACTCATTGGTCATTTTTGAGACATAAACTATGTATATTTTAAAAATTCTTTCAAAACTACGATTAAAAATAAATTTAAATTATTTTGGTATACATATTTGTTTAGTTGGAAACTGTTGCTATTGCATCCTTTTCGCACCCGCCGGCACCAATCGCATTCGGATGAATACAAAGTTAATTTTGCAAAAACGTTTTCAGGTTGAAAAAAGACCAAAATCGGATTCAGATGCCAAACTAAGTCGTCAAAAAATCCATTTGCAGTCGTCAAAAAAAAACGGCACTGCTCGGAAAAGTGGAAAAAAGTAACGTAAACAATACAGTACATTTTGCAGATTAAAAGTTTGAAATTTATACCGCGTGCAAAAAATGTCAAGAACATTAAAATTGCTTACTTTTTAACACATTTTTATGCGTGATTCGCTCTGCTCGTAAAGAGTGATACACCCCCGCAATTTTTTACTCTCGAATACTTATCGCAAATGTGCATAAATTTGTTGATTTACGTACACATTCTTTTTTGGAAAAAAAAACATTTGAAAATTTTTTGTATATCTAAATATTTTGCAAGAATAATTTGAATAACGAAAAATAAATAATAGGCCTCTCCAAAACAAGACCTATATATCACATATATAAAAATAAATAAAAAGACAGTAACACTGGACAAGTCCGATATTACTTCGTATCATTAACTATTGCATACATATCGTTGGTTTACACAAAATTAAAGTTGGTTATAAAATTAAAATTGGTTTCAATTTTAAACAAATTTTTTAAATTAAAATAAAAAAAGGTCATTTCAAAAATAATTTTTTACCCCATTTCATTGCAAATAATGTACTATTTTCATTGCGCCCCACCGTTCAATCCTTTCAAATATGATATTTTATTATGTATTTCATAAGCCAGTAAGATCAACCGGAACTCTATTATTCAGGAAGAATGAAAGAAATGATCTCTTCTGCATAGTCCATAGAACCGAAGTTATACAATTACATATCATTTTTCATCATTTTTTTAAATTATTTTAGATACATCAAAAATGGTCAGATGATAACATAAAAATGCATTCAAAATAATCCAAAAAATTCTTCGAGAGGTATATAGAACACTTTTAGGAAAGGTGATGATAAAAATTTCGGCAAAATGCAAAAATTTTTTCACTCATCTTGTTCTCTGATACAATGGAAAAATTTTTCGAACGTTTTGAATGAAAGAATAAAACATTTGCATTGAGACAGTCAATGTGCTTGATTTTGAGATTCTTATCATATTGGTCCTTATCACAAAAATCATAGCATATTTTAATGTTTAAAAACATTTTCAGAAAATTAATGAACAAGTCATCATGCACGAGGCGAGGGGACGCGAAATTGTGTCTCCGAAAAGTCCGCTCGATACTCCTCCTTACAAAAATGTTTTTGTCGCGCAAAAATAAAGAAAACAAATTTGAATTTTTTAATAGAAAAATGACTATGAAAGGAAGATTGAACGAAACATTTGTTCAAAAAAAATTGCTCTATCGTGAGTGATATCGAAAAAAACCCTTTAAAATCAAAGAAAAAATCGTCAAAATAAAAATTTTGTAGAAATTTTTGTCAATGCCAAATTGAACGAATATTTTTACAAATTGTTAACTTTCACTAGCGCAAAATTTCTGACATTTAAACCAGTGCTGAATTGAGCTTTTAATGATGGATTAATTATAAGCACACAATTAAAATCGTTTTATTATAACATTATTCATTGTACTCCAAAAAAAATTAAATTATAGCAAAAAATTATTCCAGAACTTCCGCCACTCACAAAAAATTTCCTCATTTTTAGGATAACCAATTATTTTGCAAAAATTATCAATTTTACATTTGCTCAAAAAGTCTTAGTCGTCTATTTGCTCGTCCTCGAGGCCGACGACAGCGGTAGAGATCGTTTCACCTTGCACCACCAACTCAGCGTCCTCTGCCGTCGGCTTCCCATTTGTTTCTTCCTCCTCCTCCGCTACAATCGTATCACCGCCTGCAGAAACTCCGACTACTTCCGGCTCCTTATACAGAATCATTTTGTGTGTTGATGTTAAATGCTTCAAAAGGCTCCAACACGTCGAAAACTCGTCCGTACACGTAAAACATTGTAGTATCTTCGGTTCGCCTTCTATAAAAAAATAGTCAAATTGATCCTAAAACAACCACAACCAAAATTTATATAGCACAAATATTCTGACACATTCATATTTTTGAGCAACCGGGTTTTGAACCCAGTTTATTTAATGAATGTTTACCAGCTTTGAAGAAAGTGCACGGCTCTTTTCGGTGCTGAATAAATTCGTTCGTATCAGAAGTGATAAATCGACATTCACCGCAAATCAACACATCCGGATTCTCTACTAAATTAAAACAAATTAAATATTTCATAAACGTTTCAAAATTGAAAAATATTTTAACGAAAACAAACTGTGATCAGCAATGCCGGTAATCGGCTCAGTTATGGTATTTATGAACGCTTTGTTGTCTACATTCAACTCCTTTTCCGCTGAATACAACGCCGTCTTTTTCGCTTTCGGAGTTCCCGACATATCGGCACCGCGCTTCACAGACGTTGTGGACGATCTAGAAAACGAAGAAATTTATTTGATTAACACACGAATTCACGCTTATAACTCCAACTGTTATTCGTAAGCCACCAAGCATACAGTAAATGCGAATTTTTTAGTCAGAGTGGGTCTCGCACAAATTTTCAAATTTAAAATCTAGTTTTTCTTTGAAAACCCATATCTCGGGATATTAAGAAGTATAATCAAACAGAATTCGTTTTGTTCCATGCACTTTTGAAAAATAAATTAATTTTAAAATTATTAACCGCAAAATTGATCAAAATTCAAATGTAAATCTTTTAAGTACAAACTAAAAATTACTGTATGCTTCGTTTGGAAGTTATAAACGGCAATCCGTGTGATAAATTCAAATATTAGAAACCAAAAATTTAAAAATTACGAAAAAATTATATGGTTTTTAGATAGCAAAGCTTTAAATTTTCGCGCTACAAAACTTCAAAATTTTCAACAAAGTGTGTACAAGTAGTATAAAATTATGTTCATAATTAATGATAAAAATATTTTCCTTATAAGATTTATATTCTAATATAAAGTTATTAGTAACTTTTAAATCATCCGTATATTTTCAGTAGTAGGAAAATCTACTTTTATTATACGCATGAATAACATTTAAACTCACAAGAAATAGACAGATTTTTGTACAAAAAAATCCATTGGCGAGGAAAAAATCTATCGGATTTCGAGGAAAAATTTAAAAAAGGGAAAAATTACCCCGGAGTAGACGTGGTCTTCATCCCGTGTGCAGCAAGCTTGACGTCTACAGAAAAATCGAAAAAATAAGCAAAAACATCGAAAGTTTAATTGAAAAACGTCAAAAAATCCTGAAAATCGATCAAAAAACATGCAAATCCTAAAATAAAAAAATAAAAAATTGTTAATTGCTTTTGCAAACGCAATGCAAAATTTAAAAAAGCTATCCTATTTCTTTGGAATTTTGAAGAAAAAACAAAATTATTTTACTGCCAGAATTTTTCTTTTTAGTGTAAAATGGTGTAAATTCGATTAAATAAAAAATCAAATATTTTTAAACTCTAAAATGGGCGAAATAGATTTTAAAATATTTTCAACGGGGTTATCTAATAATTCCCAACAACGCAAATAAAGTTTTTTACACACACATAAAAGACAAGCACAGAAAAGACAAGAAATTTAACAAAAAGAGCATAAAATATGCAAATAAAATAAATTGTAATTTAAAAACCACAAAATTATTACCCAATACAGATCCGTTCCAATTGTAGCCGTTCAATGCAGAAACCGACATGTCAGCTTCTGTCAAATGTGAGTATTGGACGAAAGCATATCCCTTGAAAAGTGTTACACCAGCTAGCGTGCCATAGGCCTTGAACATCTGGATGACGTCGTCTCTCGTTACGCGGTTCGTATTCAAATTACCCACAAAAACACGAGCTCTATGAAATTATATTGCTAAATTATAAGTGAACAAAAGTCATGCTTGATAAAAAAAAAATCAAACTACAACCTAAGAGCAGTAGGATCGCGAGAACTGGTGTCATAACTGATGTCGGACTTTCCCGTGTAACCCAACAATGAGCTGGCCGACGGTCCACCAAATCCGCCAAAAGATGAAAAAACTAAATTAAAAACTTTAAAAAAATAAATCATCAAAAAATCACTAACCATTGGAATACATTTTAATCGGGCTGATTCAATAAACGTGGTAACCTGAAAATTAGTTTAACATTCATATATTCTTAACCAGTATGTAGAGTTAATTTCGAATAAAAAAGTAAAGACTTAAATGCTCAAAACTGGAACAAAATTTTTGATTAATAAATAAAGAAGTGAAATATGTTTAGTTTTATACTATTAATTTTAAATATTGGCAAAAATTTAAAAGGTGTAATTTGTAAACTCTTTAGTTCCAAAAAAACTTCAAAAATAATTAGTTGAACGTAACTGCATATCACTGCAAATAAATTTAGTAAAATTATGCAAAAACTAAAGAATTTAACCGGATTATTTCGGTAAAATATTAAAATTCAACAAAATTCATTAACTTTATTCCTAAACCAATCAAACAAATTCATACATTCAAAATGAGCACAATTTTTGGCCAAAGTATAATCTCTGTGCCGGTTTGGTCGTATCATAAAATTATCGTTTTAAATTATATTCATAAGACTTCAGATTTTAATCTACAACAAATACAAATCAACTTTGTGCACAATAATGGTTTCCATCAAAACATAATGAAGTACAATTAAAATAAATGGTGTGCCACCTTCTTTTGGTAATGAACAATGAAACCGAAATATGACAAATAATTAAACAAAACCAAAGTTGCGGGCTTTAATCGCCAACAAAAGCTTAGAACGGAGAATTTTTCTCGAAGAATAAAGTGGCACATAAAGCCGTGAAATACACGTATTCGCAGTAGGCAAGTGATGATCATCGGCCGGACGAATCATTATGCTCGGAAGGGGTTGAAAGCCTTCCTCTGTTGAAGGCAGCGACGGTGAGCCCGTCCAGAAAAAGACCAAGTCCTATAATTCAAATTACCAACAATTTAGCAAAATATATTAAAAAACTTTGTAAAATTTTCACGAATAAATTAAAATTATACTTGTTTTTCTACGCTGTTGAATTTCGAAACAACGCTCCAGAACCATTGCTTGTATTTTACGAGGATGTCTGGTGCAGCAGAACTTTCATCAGAAAACGTGGTGTAAGACTCAAGCAAAGGTACAGAAATATCCTGATTTCCGCACAAAATCAAACGCAAATCTTCTGACGTTAGTTGATCAAGCGAATCCGATGGAATTACATCAAACACACCGCGGCGAATCGCCTCAAGACACTTTACGTGATTTCCAAGCAGGCGATGCTCCACAAACAAATAAATATACTCAAGAACATTGTCTTTAGTAACCGGAATATTGTCACCGCCTGGTTTCAATTCCAAGAAACCACCGCCCTAAAATATACCAATTATAAGACCATGTTCCTAAAGATTAACATTCAACAACATAAATATTAACATTCAATTAAAAAATCATATGTGTTAACATACTTTAAAGTTAATAACATTTTATATTACCTCTTCGGCGCTGATGTCCACAGCAAATGTCAATTGGAGACTTTCATAAAATTCATTAGCATGAGAAGAGTCCTCAGTGTCGTTAAATACAATCGAACGCAATGAATCAAACATTGCCGGATCATAGAATGCCAAGTCAAACCATGTAATCGGACGATGCAATATAAATTTGAACACATGCCGGCATAAAAATAATGGAAGAATTTCCATTTGCTGAAGACAAAGGCCGACCATTCTAAAAACATGTGTTCCGCTTATAAAATTTATGAGTTTACTGATAGCGAATGAGTTACTGTAAGTTTTCTTCTTGTAAAAATAAATCTTTTTGCACCAAATACGCTTTGAAAAGCATAAATTGAAATTGCATAAACATACCGTCCAACATTACGAAAAGCATTCAAGCGTGTCGAAGAATTATTGCCTGGAATCGGTGTGTAATATCCCGTCTTTGACGTCTTGTAGAACAACGGTTGCATTTCAATATCCTTCTTAGCAGATGATTCACTTGCTTTTTCACCGACAGTTTCCGAACTCTTTTTTGAATCATCCGCTATTTTCGATGTATCCTCACTAAACAATTTATTATAGATACTAAGAGCCGCCGGACCTTAATATGTAATTCGTGGAAGTTGATAAAATTTGTTAGCACAATTTATTTATGTGCAAAATGTTTCTCGATTTTAATAACTTTTAAATTTCAACTAATTTGGAGTATACCAAAAATTTTTTGCAGGAGTTTTATATTTTCTTCTCCACTTCATCCTTTAATTTATTCAAAAATTAAGTATTAAACAAAAAATTAAACGATTTTTTACTTACGAATTTTTGACTTTGTTGCTTGAACGGCGAGTCATCGATGAAGCTGTAGACGATGCAACGGTGGGTGAAGATGCAGGCTTGCTTGGTTGGATAATACTCGTGGATGAACGTTGCGAACGCGTGCGAATTCGATAATCAGGTACATTAGGATCTGTATTACTCGAAGCGTGATTGTTACCTACAATTCTTTATTATAATATAACTAAATTATCTATAATGTAACTAAATAATGTACCATATAATACACAATTAGTTTTATGTACTACGTTATTTGTGATAAAGAAAAATAATTTGCCTTCGCTAACTTGACGAGTAGCACGCTTTGAAAGTCTAGAGAAAAAGTTCCGTGTCGGCGAGGTAGACGGCGGAGGACGACGTGATGAGGATGAAGAGCCCCACAAGTCACTGTTACCACCACCTGATCCAAAATCATCGGCCAGAACAGAACCATCCTCGTTCACCAGCGAAATATCGGAAGGCAAATGTTGCATTGTCAAAATCGCATCCGCCACTGCAGAATAAAAACTACGAGCAACGCCAGTTCCTTCACCCGGTTCATCACGGAATGTCACTTTCACCTTTAAAATTATCATATTCTTTGAATGTGCAACTTCATTAATATATCTATGCAAATTGAAACCTTATGAGAAGCTAATATTGGGTTAGAAGCGCCATCTGCAATATTCAAAGTAGCCGACGTTGTCGATGAGGCGGCTCGTCGCGTATAGTTTTGATTCAACTGTCGAAGCGTGGATGAAAGCAAAGCATTCTTATCACGTGAAACTTGCTAAAAAAGTAGTTGTATAAAAATTATAAAACGCAAAACTACATGACACTAGACGTAACAACTCACAAAAAATAATAATCATAAAAAAAGTTATCACAAACCGAAAATACAAGATCCTTTGTCTGGACACTCTTGAATTTTTCCATACGTTGACGAAATTGCGATTGACGAATGTGATAGCCGGCAGTTTCGCTCAACAAAATTGACAAAGATGCATCGCCACCACAACTAGCAATTATTTGTTCATGAAAAGCCTATAAAAAATTTATGGATCATGAGGATTCTTTTAATATAAAAACTGTACACCAAAGTTTCACTTGTAAAACTAAATTGTAAAAATATACAAATGTATTAAAATTACCAATATCAATTGTTAACAATTGATATTACAACAACAAAACAATCCAAATTGCAAACCTTTGACAAAAATAACGTAGTGTTACTCCAACGGCCTAGGCAACGTTGCAATGCTACGCGTGAAACGCTCATCTTGTTACCAAGTAAAGCATCAATGTCAAAGTTTTCTTGATATTTTCTGTTCTTTAGAACATCCGACGAATGAACAATTATGTTAGGTCGCTTAGAGGTAGATGTTCCTTCTGTTTTGGTTGTAATATCACCCTTCTCGTTGTCCACCTGAGAAACAATATCCGAAAATTGAATGGGTGGGTCAGACAAACTCTGATGAGTAGGATGAAACACGCCATGTTCTTCCGCAATTTGCTAAAAACATAAAAAAAATTTTTTTGTGATATCCATCATTTTAATGTACTAGTAATATCGAGATTATTAGTTAATTGTAAAAATAGTCACCTTATGCGTTGTTCGCGTCCGATGTGGCACCGGAAGTGCAAACAAAATATTGCGTTCTGCGTCTGGTTGTAACAAGTGCGACCGCGTTGATAATGGAAGGCAATCATTAGCCGAATATTTGAAAGCATGATGACTATCGGCGGTGCTAATATACGGATAACAAATCGATTTTGAGCGTTGATAAAATCGGCGTATGTGTTTAGCGGTTTCAGCTGCTGATTCCACGTCCATTTTCTAAAATCATCAATGATAAATTAAAATAACTTCACCCAATATTCCTATAAAAATGATGTGCTTAAAGAAAACTAATATAATATCAATTTTTCAATTTATAACGATAAAATAAAATTACCTCTTCGACGTTTTGAATTCTAGACGAAACTTCGGCTTCCAGCTCATCGGTCAAATTGATATGAAAAAGATATGCCTCTACCACAAAGGCAATGGCTTTCAAAGAATTAAATTCAATAACCGGAAGATCATCACCATTCTCCGATGAATGTGAACGAAGCAACGAAAGAAAATAGGTACAAAGCTCAGACCGGTTCGCGCCGGACATCGGAGATAAATGATCGTCCTTTGGTGCCACCTTTTTTCCATCACTTCGGCACAACTTTTTGAATCGTTTTTCGTCTTTTTTCAAAGAAGGATCAACCGATTTAGTCTTTTCTGAGTCAATGTTTGCCGAAATCAAAGAACTAACTGATGAAGAAGCAAGCGAATTTCCAAATTTCAGTTTCGCCTCCGTACGGTCCATAATAACGTGAAGCCAAAACCAAGTTGGTTCCAGTCGGTCATTCATTAATTTCTAATAAAAAAATTAAATAAATACATAAAAATACAAAAACTAACCTGGAATACAAATAGTAAACGTTCATCCAGCTCCAATAAAGCTTCAAGTCCCTTTTGACCGTTCTTTGACCAGTCCTTATAGTGAATAACCTCCAACACCAACTCGTCGATCAACTTGACGATAACTGAAAAGCACATCGACAGTTGCATTCCGGTATGACCGATTGTGTTGCTCAACTCATCAGCGTTAACACCTTCGACACCGCGGTAACGCAGACGTGACGGAGCACTCGCCGTACTTGTAGATTGGGAACCTGCAGTAGCAGCAGTAGTCGAACCTTCTACTTCAACGTTCGCCCGGTTCTCGCCGCGTGCGACATCTAGAAAAAAATCATTCATCAAATTAAAAAACACTAAAATAGTTCTGTAATATAAACTCAAATAACCTAAGAAACAACGATTCTCCACCGAACTATGTGGCTTATGTGCTTTATACTCCATAAAACATTTAATATTGGTAAATATCTAACCCGCTTGTTGAGAATCGGCACTTCCATGAGCAGCCCCACTTTCACTTTCTTGTCTAACCCGATTTACTGCCCAGTTCAACGCTGGAGCTAAAATAATTTAATTTTCCTTAATATTCGAAAAACTTGTACATTAATAAATAACATGATGTCAAGATTAATTTTTACTGTAGTGCAAAAATTGATTGGTAAATTTACAAAATTTTATCTGAACGTAACGTATTAAACATTCCAAGTAAAAAAAACTCACTGGTTCCTCTCGTTCGAGCAGCAGACGACGTAGAAGCCAGTAATCCAGGACCACTAGAATGTGAAACAAGGATGGACCCAGCATCAATACTCGCTTCGCCTTCACCTCCATTCACCGGCGGCGAATATTCACGTGAAGGTTGAGCGTCGATCGCGTTATTAGAAGCATCCTCAGAAGCTTCATTGGTATCCATGAGCTCCACTGAAACATCATCTTGGCCGGCTGGTGCCGTGTCATTAGAATCGCCCGCATTAACAGCTTCGTCTAAAAAAAAGGTTGCGAAATGTTTCATATACATGTATTGTACACCAAAAAATAAGTCAATATTAAAAAACCTACCATTATTCATGCCATCGTTTTCCACGTCCGCATCGCCTTCTCCGTCTGCACCGCTTTCCACCTCTTCCTCCTCGTCATCCATGTTAAAGTAAGCGTCTTCCTCCTCATCATCAATTTCACGATCTTCGTCATCCTCTTCATCATCTTCGTTGTTCCCTTCAGCATCATTCAAATTACCAATGCGATTTGTAGCCACATTAAACAAATCCTTTGACGCGTCGTATTCACTAGACTCCTCGTCGTCATCCTCGTCTTCATCATCATCATCTGATTCATCGTCGTCGCTAGGCGAACTCAATGAATCAGTAGAGTCACCAGAATACAACTCGCTTCGACGTTTATTTGCGGCAGCTACACGCCGCTCGCGATTAGACATACCCGTTTTGCGCGTCGCAGTTTGCCGTGTAACTAAAAGTCAAAGTATAAAGAGCATGATTAGGAAATTCAAATAATCATCGAATCTAACATTTCAAAAAAATACCAGTGCTTGCAGCAGGTGTCATAGATGAAGCATCATCTGCCGCTCCACTCACCGAGCCTTGGCTGCTTAATCGATGAGACGGTTGATCATCATTATCAGACTCAGAGTCCGAGTCCGAATCCCCCGCACCTTGCGGATGTATTATATTAGAATCATTTGGAGTATTGGTAGTTTCATCAGCATGCGAAGAGCTTCCCTACATTTAAAAAATTCTGATTAAGATTAAGCAAAGTTTACTGCAAATTTGATAATATCTACCTACTCATTAACCAAAGCAAAATTTCTTTAAAACAACACATACTCTGTTTCTATGTCCTTTGTTCAGTGCAGACAAAGAGTCCTCGCTATTCATCAACAAAGTTGATAAATCTTGCTCACTGTACAAATATCGTTCAACAACATCCAAAACGTCAGTTGCACTAGTGAAAACAGATGGCTTTACCATCCCCATTCGTACAGGCACAATTAATGCATCCGCTGCATTTAACAATTCCGTTATTGAATAACTGACAAGAGCCTAAATTAATTAGTTTTGTGTTATATTCAAAGATCATGACATCACAAATCATATCATTTCTATTTGAAAATCATAATGAAAAGGCTTGCAAGACAAATACCATAAAATTTCGGTCCAATTTTTTCATCTTCAATAATTTCACCTTGACTTTTATACTTTGGACTTAAAATGAGAATACACTTTTAACAAATATTTCAATGTAATAAGCTAATGTACAAAATGTTTGAATAAGTTGTACAAATTATTTGTTATTTATTCTAATCATAGGCATACCTGGAAAATTCGTCGACTTTTCAGAACAAATGCGTTCAAAGACTTCTTTTTCGATTCCTTTCCGGATGAGCTAGACAACGATGACGGCAAGCTAGCGCGGACTAATGAAAGCATTCCAGAAATTGCAACAGCTCGATAGTTGGAAAGAATTGTCTTCGTGCCACCTCCAGCACTTGGTGTGTTACTACTAACACTTGCGGCAGTACTCAGTTGACTTGCTACTGCAGGATCACTCATCGTACATGAAATAGATGCCAAAATTAAACCGGCAGTCGATGGTGATATTACAATAATCAATGAAAATAGTCGAATAACTGAGCGCACAAAGCGCGAAATAAAAGTGTCAATGTTCGGATCGCGTTCATCGTCTTTCAAATTTGCTTGACGAATTAACATATTCAACAAAACGTCCAAGTGCTACAATGTGTAAAAATATTAATAAAATACATAAAAAATAAGAAAAAGGTGTTTATAAAAACCCAAAATAGTTTAAGACGAACACTTACCGACTCATGACAACGTGCTAGTAGAGTAAAGACAAATTTATCCAAGTGCGTAGATCCGTTTTGCTCACCCAAATAGAAAACATCCTCTACAACGACAGCTTCCTCAGACACATTTTTTAGCCCAACTTTCAGAAGACTTTTCACCGCTGACCAACTTCCAAGCGCCAGTTCAAAAGCCCGACGGGAAAACTTTGGCGGATCGAGATCATGTTCGGGAACTGTGGTTTCAGCCGATTGTTGAGACTGATGCGCGGTTGTTCGCATTTTGTTGACTTGACGTACAAAATTCTCTTGTTCTACCAACTGCCGTCCAACAGTTTTTGCCAAAAACAAAAGAAGATGTTCACCTCTTAAAAAGT
The DNA here is from genome assembly GCA_009724625.1 of Deladenus siricidicola. NCBI lineage: Eukaryota > Metazoa > Nematoda > Chromadorea > Rhabditida > Sphaerulariidae > Deladenus > Deladenus siricidicola. The sequence continues at coordinate 58,959 of SAUE01000094.1, read as the reverse complement.
ATGTTATATTTAAAAAAATTTTACGTAACCAAAAGCTCAAAATCAAAAAATCCCTACATAATTAATGTTTTAAATGAATATACCTCGAGTTCAAATTTTGAATTAAATTTGCATGAAGTAATAATTGAGTAAGCAAATATTCTCTTTGTACAACATTGCCGCTCACCAGGGCTTTACACGAGCACTTTTCCCAGCAATCACAATACGCAGTTGGTGAAGTGCGCTTGAGCCTAAACATAAATAAAATAATTTTTAATACGTTCTTATAAAAATCCTCAAAGATAACATACTTGCAATCATGATTTCTGTGACATGTGTATGCGCATTCCGTGCAGCAGCAAAATGTACCCGTCAGTCCGCATGTCTTACATTCAAAAATATCCTGATTAACGTGTTCGTCGCCGGTCCACGTAAAAGAGCACGTATCATTGTAACATAATACAAACAATGGCGAATCGTCAGGCTTTGTTCCACCGATCAGCTCAGTTACTGCATGAGAATTTTCAATAATTTTTTCGTCAGCGCTAACGCTTTGAAATGTGCCAATGGCGTTCCAGAGTATGGCAGCTGCGCTATAAGCACGCATCTGTACAGCACAGTTAAACGGTGTATGTCCATTTGCGTCGCGCTCACGCATCAATTCCATAAAATAAGGCCGAATTACGGAATGATTCGCTAATTCTCTAACCACCTCAATCGCATTTAGCTGGCGTTCTTTGTTAGTGAGCGGGCCACCAAAACGATATTCCGATTTATTTTCGTCTAAAAATAATTTTAAATTTCACAAAACTAACTTCAAATTTGAAACCCTTACTCAGAATCAGAAAATGACAGAATCAGAAATTTCCTAAAAAATAAGAAGAGAGTAAACCAAATTCTTTGAATGCTCATATTTCGTGTTTCTAGACTTTCTTTTGGCATTAAAAATTCCCAAAAATAAAACATTTCCAAAAAAAATTGTTCACATCCAAATAATTTTTCAAAACAATTGAGAATTACTATTTCGAATTGACACCGAAGAATTTGCATAGTCAGAAATTGTTTAATAATTTTGAATACCCCTAAAAGTCAAAAAAAAGTCTTATATAAATAAACACATACTAGATGAAAATTGGTATTGGAATGCTTGCAAAAAAATTATTTTTATATTTCTTACAAAATAGATTATTATGTTTTAAGAATATTCTTTATATTAATAAAAAAATTCACCTGGGCTCTTCTCTTTCGTTGGTTTTACTAGAGTATTTGGTGTCGTATTATTGACCATTTCCTGCCACTTTCGATCAAAGTTGGCGCGCGCAAAGTCGGCTTCGCTGGTGTCAATCTTTATCGATGGTTCTTCTTGTTTTATGTCTGCTTGATCCTTATTCGTCGTAGCAAACGCGTTCATTGCAACTACATGCAAAATATTGCGATTCCCATCTACTCGAGCATCCACAACTTCCACACGAACTTTCTCTTCATCCGACGAAGCAAGCTCAGCTAACTTCTGCAGAATTGCACGTACCAAATCCACATTACAATATAAAACCGCTTGCATCAATGATGGAATCGCTGGAGTCGCGAATTCGGGAGACGGCGCAATCAGCGTTGCCAGAATTACAATGCGATTCGCATTCTTGTTCACGGAATTTTTTGTAGTTGGTGCGCACAATTGCTCGCCTGAATTTTTCTTATTTTTACCCATAAACGTTTTCAAAATACAAAGTAATACATGAAGAAAGCGACGAGCTGTTGATTTCATCAGCGTTTCTCAAATAACGAAGGCCAATTGCCAAATCATGCGTGCGACCCATTCCAATGTAAGGTGGTTCACGGAAACCACCAGCGGCATTGCGCAACAAAGGCACCATATTACCAGTGGAATCCCGAAGGAGCAATACTCCGTCCTGTAAAATGTAAACATTCAACAATTCAACTTTAATTTACCAATCTCAAAAAATTACATCGCCGTAATTTTCAAGTGACGGTTTTCCCTTTCCACCTTTCACAGATCGGCACAAAGTATTCAAACATATTGGCATAACATGGTCGCTAAACATCTTACCAAGACAGCTCATTCGAATCAAATGAACACGATTTTTCTTTTCTACCAAAACACGAAAACCTAAATATTTATTTCAATTAAATTTTTAAGCATTGCAAGTGTCATATGTAAGAAGTTCTATGTCATAAACGTTAAAACATAAATATACATACCTGTACTATCCACTGTCATCGAAATGATTCGGCGAACATTTGACGGAAGTTGCACATGCACTAATTGACGTTGAAAATTGTCTGGAGCTCGGAGTGTTTTGCCAGTAGAAGGAACAACGATTAAGTCATCTTTGCGCATCAAACGAAGCCCAAGTTTTGAAATGTCGCCACTGACCCCTTCCGCTTCTTTTTGTTTTTCCATCGCAGATTTAAAAACAATTCCGCAGTAAGCGCCATCCACCTAGGATAAATTAGAAATTTTTAATAAATGTTTCAAAAAACTCATGTAAATTTTTCAAAAAAAGTTAAATTTGTAATGTTCGCCAACAAAACATACTATTTTCACAACTGCAATATCATTGACAATTTCCTCCTTTGCGAAAATCACGTCCTTTAATGACCACGCCGCCTCTTTAATTAATGAAGACGAAGCAGGAGTGATTGAAGGTACACCCGTACCACTATTGCCACCGAGAAACACCGAAGATGCACTATTACCGGCAGCCGACGTTAGCGAACTTCCTTCATCTGAAGGAGCGGCTCTTTTGCGTACAGATACTAAATTTCATACCCATCTGTTGAGGCTAACACAGCTGGGGAATTAAAAAAATCCGAAAATAGTTGTTTTCCCACCAAATAAAAATACACAAGCAATTTGCGTGTGACATTTTATTTTTTTAAAGTTTGTTTAATCAGTTTTGCTTCTTCGAATAATCGATGAATACATCAATTTGTGAAAGGAGCCTCAAACAGAAAGAATGAAAAACAGCAAAACTTACGGTTAAATGAGACCTTCCTATCAGTTTGTTGCTTGTTGCTCAAATCTTCCAAACATTGATCATATTGTTCGGGAGTTTGAATGCGGAAACGACATGTCTCATTTAACGTCCATGCAGATTCCATTAGTGTTCCCACCTTAAAATAAAAATACAATAAAATGTTGTCAAACGAATCATGAATAAACAATACTCACCATTGGAACTCCACCAGAAAAGTTAATTCCAACGCAGCCGGCCGAATAAATTGGCGCTGATTTAGTACGCACTTCTGATCCTTCAACAATTTCATTAACCTCGAAAGTTACATGTTTTCGCAGTTTTGTTCTGGCCTTTTCAAAAATCTTTCGACGTTCGTTGTAAGGAAATATTCCACGCCAATACAGTCGATCGTTAGTTGTCTTAACTACGGAAAACATAGGCGAAACGTGCAATTTTTCAACTGCTTCTCCGTCAGGCATATCAGTCAAATTTTCGAAAAAAATATCAGAAATTTTCTCTCCACAACCGATATCCATAAATGATCCAATTCGCATAACACTAGTCAACACAACTGCTTTCCATGCACACGTTTCAATATCAATAATCTTTTCCTGCTCCTCGACGTTGACATTATCTACAAAAAGTTTATATGTAAAATAACAATCTTGATAAAATTTTATTCTCAAAAAATATTACCTTTCCCAAAAAATTTAGCATTCACTACATGCGGTAAGTTTGAAGGTTTTAACTTTTTATTCCATCCCCAGCTGTAAATTTTGCCGTCATCGGCCAACGCAATGAGTTCGGAATGCATGGCACCAATTTTGAGAAATTTTTTCACTCCTGGCGGAAACTCGTTTCCCTAAAATACAATAAATTTTAAATAAAAAATAAAGATGAGAAAAACCTACGTCAGAATCCAACCAATATTGTAAATTGTCGTCGAAAACAATGTAATCTTGTAATGTTACTGAATTTTCAGAACCATCCTTTCCGCGATCCTTGAACTTTGCCTCTACAAATATTAACTTTTAAATAACATTCATTCTATAATTTAGGTATTACTAACGCAACAATATTCTCGACTTATACATTGTGATAATTTGTACTCCTAAAACTATGATATATAAAAACCTTCTCGACGTCGAGCTAAGTCTCGGGAAACCAAATATTCATAACCCTCGGCAGAGGCATAAATATTATCGTGGTCAATAATAGCCGCGGCGCCCGAGGAATCCGTCCGAAGTCCAGCATCGAGAAGAGAGAGAAGCTCCTCGTGCAAATAAGCCTCACTAGTCTCATCCAAATCATCACCTAAACAATACATTCTAATATAAAAAAATTTTTGCTTTACGAAATTAAAGATTAAAAATTCAGACAAAATTGAAACCTTCGTCATCATCACGACTCAATAAATTGTTAACGGCTTCATTAACATTCAAATTTGTCCGCTGCAATTCACGCACAATTACGTCCCTTGATTTACCTTGCAATACAACCTAAAAATAAAAAACAGCGCTTATAGAACAGCCCAAAAATTATTACTTTTACGGATAAAAATTAAAAAAACCTGTGCTTGTGCAATTAGCTCTTCGGGGATGGAAGATGCAGGCACCAAAGGCCGTGCTCTATCCACAATAACACCGGCGCGTCCGCAAAAGCCGCCGGGACGGCGCGCCGCCATCATAACGCGGCGGATTTTAGCCGTACGATTTGCAGCGGCAGCATTCGCAGCCGCGTACTGACTGCTGCTGTTGTTTGCTTGAGAGGCCGATGACGTAGAACCGGATGGTGGTGGTAGCGGAGGACCGCCAGATCCATCGTTTAAAATTCCTTCAGGTGCCACAGCAGTCGATGTAGAAGTGATAGACGTATTACTGGCCGCTGTAGACGGTTTTTCAGCTGTGGACGGAGACTCCACCTTGTTCTGAATAATGTCGAAAGAAAGACGAGCAACGCGGAAATCCTAAAAAATTTAGTTTATTATTGTGTAAGTATTTCTAAAAAACTTAAATTTTTTTATTTACTTAAAAATATAATTTACCTCGAACAAGAAAGCCACATGATTGTGCCCGACAACAAGCTGCAAAATATTTTTTGCAGGAATTCCTTCTAAAGCTTTAGTGGGAATGGCTCCATGCCGATTTCTATAATTCGCACAATCTTGTATTTTCTCCAACAAAGTCGCATCACTTCCGGGTAATGCTTGACCAAACAAAAATAATTGCTTCTGATCGCTCATATGTAACCTAAAACATTACATTTAAATGCCTTTATAATATGGGAGAGGTCCATTAGTAAAACAATTTAGACCGTTCTTTAACTGCTAATTTTTTTTTATTTACAATTGTTTTATTTTTTTGACTAATCCCTTCCCTAGTCTAGGTATTCAGAATCCGTAAGTAATTTTACGGGTCCTTATTCCAGAATAAAAAAGATTTTATTTTTAGACTTTTACTAACTTTATGTTTTTAACCAAATTTTAAAGAAGCTAGAATAAAATCCTGTTTAGCAGCAATTACTTTAGTTGTGAATGTTTGGTTAATAAAAAAATTCTAGAAATTTATCAAAGAAAATTAATTTCGCAATTTTACTTTTAATAATTTTGCTTTCTTCGGTAATAATATGTACATAAATCTATATTGGGGTCGGATGCAGATCCACGAAGAAACCATAGCAAATTTGCGAAATATTCGACAAGAGACGATCTTCTGTAACACATGGTGCCAGATATTTCCTTTTTTTATTCAATTCAATCGTTGCAAGACATTGTTTCGTCAAATTTTCAACAAATGCGATTTTCAAAGCATTTCGGATTAAAACTAGCAAATACATAATGGCTTTCACTGTTTTTTTGATAATTTTTGGATAAAAACTGACATTGAACAACACAAATTGCAACAACATAAGTGGTGTGTATACCAAAAATGACAAAGCAATTGTTTGATAAAAAAAAGTTCTTTTTTATTTAAATTAAATCAATACAGTTTTCCTGAAGTGAAATATAAAAATGTGTTCCATAAGATATGGATTGTGAGTTTGAGATGGTTAAAAAAACTTACTTTGCCTACATATAACTTGCCTACATATGTATATGACAACATTGCCTACATATTTGACAACTTTGAACAATTATCAATACACTTTTCAATACACAAAAAATATTTTGAAAATAAATACATTTTCTTTGTAAAATACAGTATTGTAGAGTCTGCTTTATTGGGAACAATTATTTAATCGTGAAATTTTTTATAGCACTATAAAAAAGTTCTGTTACAAAATTACACAAAAAATAAAAAATAATAATTCTATTTAAAAAATTGTTCTAAAAAATTGTAAAAAATCGAAGAATAAAGTTAAAAGTGAGTCACGAAATTGTGCGAGAAATGAATTATGAAATGTCATAATTGCATATTTAAAATAATGATATCATCTTACAAAGTAAATTAGTAAGACTTCAATTGATCCAAAAAATTCTCCCCTTAACTTTCAAATTATTAAAATTTTTGTACTTGACAATTCTCTGGTTATGTTTGCCATTTCAAGTAAAAATTGGTTCGCTTAGCTGGTACAAATTCTTGTCATTTTATTCAGCAATCAATAATTTCACAACTAATATTTATTTTCTTTGTATACTGCACATATGCACATATGCAAGTTGTTTTGTCTGGCGATATGCATGGCATTGGCAAAAGAAGAAAAGAAACGAGGTATTAAGCGGATGGCTGCCAGCTAACATAAATAAAGACGTATATTTTCTTTGCGTCTTTCACGTTAGCATGGAAAAAGTCGCATTCACTTTTTTTCTTCGCTGTCGTCTAAAAAACTGAAAGGCACATAGTTCTCTTAATCTATTTTTTGCCTTCCGTTTTTATTGCATATTTTGAACAGAAATTTTTTGTCCTTTTATTTTTTATTAATTTTTTCAAGTTTATCCATTTTTTTGTAAAAAACAGTAAACCAATTTAGTTAATAATTGTCAAACACGGATAAGCCTTGGTTTAGAAGTACTGTATTGTAAAATATTGTACCAATTTTTTTAAAGTAAAAAATCTTGTTACTCTTGTACGCTATACATATACATATACATGTATGTATGCAATGAAAAGGGGAAGATCAGTGTGACAGCTACGCCAATATAAAAGGAGATCTCCCTCCGTAGATTTGTGTCAATGTAGCTTTAGGTTAAGCAAAGAATCAGTCCTTCAGGAGGCTCTCTTTTTCTCGCTCTCTCACTCCTCTCTCCCTTCTCTCCTTCGTTATTATCCATTTCAAAAAACCAAAAATAATAAAAAGTTATTACATATAACATTAATATAATTATTGTAAAATATTACAAACAACACNGTTTTTGTACACTACTTTTAATCTATTTCAATATATACATATATATATATATATATATATATATATATATATATTTGTATAATAATGAAAATAACCATAGCTTTATACATTTTCCCACCAATGTTACATAACTTTTTCACTCTTACGCAAATTTTGAAAGCTGTTCTTGAGCAAATGCGAACGTTCAACAACCTATTTCGGTTTTGCCGTGTTTTCATTTTTCAGATTATTAAAACCTACCTACATTCTTTATTTTGTTAAGGTAAGTAAGATTCGCCATTTTTTTATTATATTTACAGATAAAGAAACTTTTTTTGAAAAAAAGTTTTTAGTGACTTGTAAGCTTCTTAATTTTTAGTATGCATACATAATATCTTGAACATACATATCATATTAAATTATTTTAAAACTCCCAATTGCTAGACTTTTTTGATGTTTTACCATTTCACCGTCATTTTGCGACAGAATAAATTTTTTTTGTGAGAAAAAATCAAGATTTTTTATCAATATATTATTTCTTTGTGGTAAACCTTACAATCGTTAACCGCCAAATCTTTGGAATCTTGGTTCTCTCTTTTTCTCTTGCTCTCTTCTCTCTCTCTCTCTACATGTCTCCATTTGTCTTGTTCTCGTTTTCTCTTCATTGTAATTCCTTTTCCCCTTCTTTTCCTTTTCCGTCTGATTTTCTCTATTTTCTATTCTGTACATTTGTAAAGCGCCGTATATTTCTTATCAAGAATACACCCGAATCCCTTTTTTCTTTATCCACATGCTCTAATTTTTTGTCAGTTTCCAAAATTATTTGAAAATTATTTGCGGAAAGCCAGACAAAAATACAAATTATGACCTTCAATTGGAAGCAGCACGTAGAATCCAGCCGTAGATCGGCTGGATTTCCTAATTTTTTTATAAATTTTTATTTTCGGAAAAGACAACTTTTAGCGACAATTATTGGAATTAAAAATCTATCTTAATTAAAATATGTTTTTTGATCTTTTCAATTATTGCGCTAATCTTTGGGGCAAAGAGGCAAAAGTTTATATGCATAGTCTGCCAATAATTTGAAAATTAAATGCTAGCTTGTTGTGAAAAGTTGAGTTTGTATTGTATGTATAATTAAAACTTTTAAACAATAATTGCAAAATCGGGTTTTAATCAGAACTTCTGATTCAGAAGTGAAAATCACCCATCTCATAATATTTTTATATTTTGTATTGGCCAGATTTGAACAATTTTTTGACGTAAATCGACAATTTTTAACCTTTAAAAAATGCGGTTTGAATAAGCTAAGTGAAACGCAATGCTAAATGTTGTCATGGAAATTGATATACATATATTTTTTAATATGTATATGTGTACTGTATACGCTAAAACCGAAAGTTCTACATACAAATATCTTTGAAGTTTGAATACGTTTTGATTTCATGCGAAAATGTATTATATGAAACGTGAAAAAAGGACCATACTTTTGTATTATTCAAAAATTCGCTTTTTTATAAAGAGGAATGCGACTTGAATCACAGATCTTCAATGAATCATATCCGTGACTAGGGTTTATTCCAATTTTTGACTAAAATGTTTGTTAACAATTCTTTAAAAATATTTATATGTATGTATAATCTTGGAACATTTTATATACCAGCCAAAAATTTATTTTTCGATGTGAGCTACTGATTCATTTAAATCATGACTCATATGGTTTATTTGACTCATAATCCAAATGTTAGCCTTGTGTCAAAAAATTAGTTAATTCACAACACTCTTGGTTTAAATTTTAAAAAGTTAAAAAATTCCTTATCAAACGACGTTTAGAAATTCTTATCAACAACATTGTAATTTTGAAAGGTAACAACGAAAACCGATGTTCCCATAAGCTTGGTACTTCTTTGGACGAAAATGGTTTTATCTTTATTTTTACTGTATCTAATTGTAAAAATATAAAAAAATTGGTTTCAAATTTTAAGTTTAAAAACGTGTATACTTTTTTGTACATACATATTTTGTTTTTGTACTTTTTTCCTCTCCCTTTAAGAAAATTGTCTCGTTTTTGCTGGGTGGTCTAATTATTCTGATAATAAAATCAAATAAAACATTTTTTAATTTTTCTGCAAAAATTAATCTTCTATTTTTCGTTATGCTTGAGATATTCAAGGTTTTTAAGCCTTTTTAAGGAACTAAAATTTCTTAAGTTAATTTTTTTATTTGTATATTCAGCATTTAAATCTAAAATGCTAGCCAAATTTAGTTATTGTTTGCATAATTATTTGTTTTTCGTGCTTTAATTTGCTCAATTCCGCAAACGAGTTCTTACGACTGGCTGGGATAGCCTAGCATTTAGAAATATGTACAGCAGGATGTATCAATGACGAAAATTTATTACTTACTCATAGATAAAATACATATGTACGATAAAAAGTCAAAAAGAAGAGTGACCCACCACACGAAGACAATAGTTTTTGTCTTTTTTCTTTTATTTTAACAAAAACAATACATATTCACGCATAATTCGGTCAAAGAATATTTTAAGAAAAACTCATTTTTTATTTTACATTTTGACTTTTAAAAAGAAAAGGATTTATTTTTGTTAAAAAAATTCATTTTAATAAATTAATTCACGCTAATTTTTTTCAGCAAAAATCGTTGTTATGCATAAATATTTATAAGCTAAATTTTAAATTATTTTTTCTGAATTTCCGGCAAAGTCTAAACTTTACTGCAAAGTAAATATTATTTCAAAGTATTTTTGTGTAATTACAAACCGCTAAATAGATGAAAAATATTATATGTATTTGAATTTCTATAGTTAACAATTTTTCAAAAAGTTTTTCCGTGATGTCTTATTTGCTTTGCTATTTAACTTCAATAATTCTAACGCGTGTTCGTAAAAAATTGTGGATATATTAAAAGCCTATTTTAAATTAATGAAATGGTATATACTAGTTTGCAATATTTTTAAATGTGACATAAATACATAATATGCATTTCATTCATAAATACATAATATGCATTTTAATTCGAAATAAATCTTGAATCTCATCTCATTGCGCAAAATATAAAACATAATACATAATATGCATTTCATTCATAAATACATAATATGCATTTTAATTCGAAATAAATCTTGAATCTCATCTCATTGCGCAAAATATAAAAATTTATACTGTAGATCCGTATTGTACATATGTACATATGACTTATATATTTACAAGGGCATGCCCCATTGAGAAAACGTTTAGGATTTTTAAAGTAAATTGGAAGTAAATATTGAACTTTTTGGATCTTGCTCCCCCCCCAATCTCAAAATATAATGAAAAATTTTTGGTCGTCCCCCCGTTCCCATTTTGAAATCCCAGATACGCCACTAATATATGCATATGAATGAGAGACAAATAAATTGTAACTGCAACAATAAATTGGAGGCGAGCGAAGCAAGCGCTTATATGAGACTAGAAGAGGCGCTGCCCCTACGAGGCAATGACCGATTGTGGCGTGTAAGTGAGACTAGCAGAAAAAGTCACAGCCTCCGAGGGTAGTTGGATGTTCTCTCTCTCGTAGTTATCCACCTCGTATGCCCCAATTTTCTGAGGAGGTTGTGACTTTTTCCGCTAGTCTCACTTACACGCCACAATCGGTCGCGTTGCCCGTATGGGCAGCGCCTCTTCTAGTTATTATTATTATTATTAGGCAACCGCAATAATATTTGCGACGTCCTACAGCGACAATTTTCGTTTTTGTCGCGGGTAAATGGAGCATGGCGCGCACTCGGCAGCGTCAACGTCAAACAGCCCAAACTCTAAAAGGCAGGATGACACTAATTGGAAAGGAAGTGACGTTGATGATATTAGCGGATCGGCCATAGAACCAAATAATCCGATAAGTAAGGTCAGACCACATAATTTGGCGGAAAACGAGGAAATTGATCGGTTTGATCCAACTATCCCGAAATCCATATCAGCAACGGAATTCATATCATCGCCCTCCTCCTCCGATCAGAGTACATCCACGATAACTTCGTCGCCGGTTATCGTCTCGGCACCGTCGAGGAATACGAGCGTGGATGGCGGAGAGAGAATAAATTTAGAGAAACTTAAAGAGAGCTCGTCGACAGAGCGCGTCGAAGAGGTGGGATTTGTGATAGTGGATGTGCCGGATTTATCCCAGATTGATGTATACTCCGACATAATAGCCGGCAATGCGACACAACCATTTCTAGAAGTAAGTAAGCTTATAAAATATTTAAAAAACATTTTTTAATATACATTATTCAGGAGACGAATTTACTGTCGACGCCACTGTGCGCGAAAAATGAAAACGATGACATCAAAAAATGTGAAATATTTTCAACGAACAAAAAGGCAATGATGATAACAGAGAGTTTAGCGGCTGATTATGAAATGATTTCTTCAATCGAAAATAAGTCCGAGCAATTGGAGGTTTGCGAAAGCCGAGACGAATGTTACCACAAATTTCCAAATGCCTTCAAAAGCTGGAAAATACAGCGACTTTTTCGTGGAAGTATTTGTTCGAAAAAGATTTGTTTTCCTTCCGATAGCAAAGTTCTCACAAAATTTGGCAGTAGTGAAAGCGAGTTTAGCAACTTTCGCTATGTGATTCTGTTGGTGTCGGTATTGTGTATGGCGGCGACGCGATCCAACGATATTTCCTTCAATTTTACATTTATTTGTATGACTTCGAATTCGTCGGTGAACAATGTACGTTTTGGTGGTATTTAGAAAGGATTTTGTCTACATAATTGCCTGCATTTAGTGATTCAGACCAAGAATGAAACGGAGATGTGGGCAAGCAGGCAGAGACTATGTATAGGGAAATAGGCAGGCACAGGCTCTTATCAATAAATGCAGACAATTATGCAGACAAAGTGCAATGTAGTAGGCATGTATAAAAAATTAAACGTAGGCCCATACAGTAATTTGCAAGGAATATACGTTTAGGACGGTCCAGTCGAAATGACTCCCCAACAAACCGGCATAGTATTCGGTGGTAGCGGTATGGGTGCATTGATTATGGTGCTTCCCGTCGTCTATGCGCTTCACTACCTTGGGCCGAGAGTCGTCTTTACGGCGGTATTAATGCTGAGCGCCTTGGGCACCATTTCGTTGCCCACGCTGGCGCGGTTGTCGCCGCTGTGGATATTACCGGCTCGGATCACACAGGGACTGGCGTTTAGCACCGTTCTGCCGCTAATGGGATGCGTGAGCGCACAGTGGGCGCCCATCGCCGAAATCAGTGGGTTATTAATTTTTTCGGTAAAATAAGTGAAATTTTTTGTTTTATTTAAGAAGATTGTTTGCTGAGTAAAACAAAATTATAATAACAACATCATGTTACATTGAAATTTCTTGAATTTCAAACATTTCAGTTATATAATACGTATTTATTTAGGCAAGTTTATGACGCTTCTATCCGGTTCCAGCCAACTCGCTCAAATAGTCAGCATGCCCTTGTCTGCACATTTGTGTGTGACGTCTGGTACACTAGCATTATTGTTTTTCGCCACACAACGCCAAACCTTTAAATTTTAGGCTGGTCGAGTGTTTATCACACTCACGGAATCATATCCGCACTATTTGCCGCCCTATTCTTCGTCACTTTTCGACGCTCACCGCGCACGCATCCCTGCGTGAACGCCACAGAACTACAGTATATTACTGCCGGAGGTGTGGAATTTTAACACGTTTCTGCCCTTATTTCTGTCACCAACCCCATTTTTCAAAACACTCAAGACTGAGGTTTTTGTCAGTTTTTTTTCGACGTCCCATCATTGATAGGACCGTTTCCTTGAAAAGGCTTCCTTGAAAAGATAGCTGGTGAGTAGTCACACAGTTTATCGTTTTAAATATTTTAATTTGTTGAATCGATTAGCTTTACTTCAGTATGTTTATTTATTTAAATAATCTTCAAATATAATATCGAATTATGAATACCAGGGGTATTGGTTTAAATTACCCTAAAATTTTAATATTAAGTTTCAAAATGAATCTATCTTAAAAAGACATCTATAATAATTTTCATAAGATCTAATTCCTACATATACTATTTAAATATTAGCTATACAATTTAGAATAATTAAATACATATTCTACTAAATACACATACAAAATTAATTGGAAACGTCGAGCTGTAGAAAGTGAAAAATACATTGATTGTTGATTTTGCATATTACGCCATCCACAGTTGTTGATCTTTACGTTTTTGCCCGTAAAGTGCATTTTGATATTTTGTATTTTTATCTTGTAGTTTGTAGTTGATATTGTATTTCGTTCTTTTTTATGTAACAACTCGTTTGTTACATCATCATTGTTCATTTTTTTATCTGAAGATTTCAGCTGTCGCCCGAAGTAAGCGTGATTCTGTGCCGTATATGAATATACTGCGAACAAAGTCTGTATGGGCGGTTTGGATCGCATTTCTCGGTAACAGCTTCGGTTTCCAGCTCATTATTCAGTTCGTTTATCATTTCGCAGTTACATTTATAACTTTAAAATTCAGTTTTTATAAGTTGCAGTGAAATTACAATACTATCACAACTTTTTGTTACAAAGCCAATCCATAATTTACATAATTACGAAACCAATTTAAGATTTATGCCTACTTTCTTAAACAAAGTGCTTGGCGTTCCAATTACGAGAACGGGATTTGCGGTTATTTTGCCACCGTTGAGCCAGCTATTCGTTAAAGTCATTGCGGGATGGGTTTGTGACCGTATTACATGCATTTCGGTCAGTTAAATTTATTAATGTGTATCATATTCAAAATTACTGATAAATAGGTGTAAAGCAGTGTTCAATTGTTAGAAAAAACAGTATACTTAGAAATAACTTTGGAATAAATAACTTGAAGAATACGCTCAAGCGTACATTTAAAAAAGAAGGGAAATAACCCAAAAACATTTTTGATTTGGACAGGAATTACGCAAAATACAAATGTTCAATTCGATGGCCATGGTGGGATGTGGACTATTCTTTCTTCCACTGGGGTTTCTTCCATCTATATCCGAACAAAAGCCGGTGCAGCAACTGGTGGCGCTTCTGTGCTTCACGTCGAGTATCAGCTGCTTGGGACTAGTCTCGTGTGGCTCGATGAAATCGGCTACATTGATTGCTCGCGATTTTTCGCATTTTGTAATGGCCATAGTACAGGTACAATTGGTTTTTCTCATTTTACAATTTACAATTTTTTTTACAATTTTTCTTAATTTACAAATTTTTATACAGCACTATATATGTAGTTATAATTAAAAATAAAGATTCCAACGAAAAATACTTTTAAGTATTTACAAAGTACTTTGGAGATAAAATTTTGTTAATATCCAAAGACTAGTAAAGTTGTAATCCAAAGACTAGTAAAAAATCCACATAAAATTATAGTTACTTGTCAGCATGGGAATGCTAACTGTACCTGCAGTTGTGAATTGGTTAGCGCCGAACAACAGGATAGAGGAATGGCGTTCGGTTTTTTTCATTGTATGTGCAATACTAATCGCTAGCAATGTTTTCTTCTGCCGGTTCTGCAGTGCCGAAATGGAAGCGTGGGCGACGGTGAAAGAAATGAAAGTTAGCAGCGCTGGATTCACACAATTAATTAGACCGACACGTCATAGCGAAGGCACGACTCCACTCATTGTTAGTGCTGAAAGTTGTATGAGCACAACTGAGAAGGAAAAATGCTAGAGGGAAACAAAGTTAATAAATATGTACATATGTATGTCGATCACGCTGATGTGATATGTGTCCTCTTTTAAGCTGCATCAACAATTATTAATTTTTTATTCCCGACTTTTTTCTTCCCGACATACCCGACTAAATTGTGATAAATACCATTATGCGTGAAAATGATATATGTATATTTCAAAACTCTGAACGTTAGAACAATTCTAGTGTTTGTGATATAAATACTTTTCTCATATTTTGACATTTAGTAAGAGTCATTATGATTTTTTTTGTACCTAATTTCTTTATCCACAACATTTATCGCATAGACGTCGAACATTTTACGATTTATAAAAAACAATTCTCAGTATAAAACTATTCGAGCTTCATACATAAACTTGTGTAAGCAAAAAATCAAAAATAAATAAACCTAGCTTAAAAGCAGGGCTGTGCCTTATACTTATTTGTAATACAAAAAAACCATTATACTTATTTAAAATGTGCAATCATTATTTTTATATTCCTGTCGAAAATAAATATTTCACAAGACGGTTTACAAAAAAGGGTTACAAAAAAAGGGTTTCCCTCGAATCACATGACTCAATGTGTTTCGTAAAAAAAATAATATTCAAGCCACAGCACTATTTTTTGAAGCAATTGAAACAATACTAATCTATAAAGATGCATACTTTTATTGTTAGATAATACCTTCAATTTCAAATTTCGTGGTCTTTCGACCAATGTTCCGTTCCGAAATATCTTTTTATTTTTACGTGAAAATCAATCTAATGAACTAGTCAATAAATTATATATATATATATATAATATTTTCTTTAAAAGTAATCCACTATAAGTGTTTCCCGATTGACTTCTATTTTGTTATTTAGGTTTTTTTTCATATTTTACGGCGGTATGCAATATTTCGGGTCCATCCATTCGTGTTGTTATTTTTACAATTGTTAATTTTGTTGATAGTTGGTTGAATAATAAATATGTGATATTCTCAAAATTGTAAAAAATTGCACATAATCAATATAAATTTATATAAAACAAAAGAATTATAAAATTAACTTTTCTTCTGTTTCTGTAAGCTGTAATTTCTGCAAAACTCGACTCACAGGATAGTTATTTCGCAAAATTTATTTCGATTCTTAGCACACATTTGAAAATACCTCAAAACAATAATCCCGCCGGGGAAATCATTCCAAAAACAGGGTTAGTTTTTTTTTCTTTTTGTCTTTAAATTTTAACTTTTAGTAAATCCCTGAAACAATTTTGATATAAAAAATATTGTTTGCAAACCGTAAATCAACAAAATTTATTCAAAAATGTAAATTATAAAATAATCAAAATTGTAAAAATGGCAGATTGATCTCAATTAAAAAATTGAATTTTTTATAACAACAAAAATAAATATGAAATGGGAAAATAGTGAAACATATTTAAAAACATGAGTTTCCATAAAACATTTTAGAGTTATAGAACAAAAAACTTGAAAAAACTCAAGAGCGTTAATCAATTAAAAAAGAGCATCGTAAAGCAAAATTCACAGGATTTTTACTTTGAAAGAAAATATGTAAAGTACACAATGTAAAACGCAAATTATGTAAAAATAGTAAAAGGAAATTGCAATGTCCAAAAATAATTCGTAAACAATTTCTAGCACTATTAAAGTAAAGTCAGCTAAGCAATGAATGTCTTATTCTTAGAGCTTGATAAAACTGCGGAGTTTATTATCCGTAAAAATTAAAATGAGGAATTAAATTAAAGATTAAGCAATTTCTGCTAAAAAAACATCAACACATAAAATGGTAGGAAATACAATACAAAGATAATACTAAAACAATTGAGATATACTTCACGCTTTATAATTAACTTAATTGATTTTGAAATATGGCAAATGAAAATTTCATTTCAATTGTTAATTTTTGTAATAATTAATTAAAATTGTGAAGCATGCCTCAGTTTAACATGTACTAGTAAAGTAAATTTACAAAAATAAAATTAAAAAAAAACTTTCCAGTAAAACGTGAGTTAGAATGTACATTTGCAAACCCCTCCTTCATTTAAATTCAAAAATATCTGTAATTTTTCAACGGACCTTTTCAAAATAATTAAAATGTGTGATATAGTGAAAACTTATCACGTAATAAAAGCAAAGAAAAAAAAAAGTAAAAGCACAGTTGAAAATCCCGAAAACTTCATTTAGGCCGTAAAGCGTGTGTTAGACAGCTGTCCCGTATTTTTGTAGCTAAGAAGCTCATTTAATTGATTGAACTTCGGATCCTTGTCCGCGAGGTTCACATAGTCCTGGATTCGTTTTCTAAAAATCGTTTATTAAGAGAAAATAAATAATCACAACTTTTTCAACGCATAAAATAAAGTATATTTAAAATAATCCAGCTAAAAATTAAATACCTTGAATCCAGCTTCGACTCAGCCAGATAATTGTTTCGACCTCGTTTCGCCAATTCGTGTGCCAAGAATATGGGAGCCGGTAGAGATGTACCACCCAGCGATATCTGATGGCTATGACACATCACATTCATAAACTGTTGGACCACATCGGCAGGAATTTTTGTGTCATTCGCCAATATCGCATACTGTGGAATCTTCGCAGTTCCCTAAATGCTCACATTATTAATATGTAGCAAAATTAACGCAATGAAATTTTTAAAATCATTTAAAATTTATATCAATGCCAAACTAATCGATAACATTCTACGAATGTCCTGGCAATCATTCTAAATAAACACTTAAAAACCTGAATGGGGCGGTGTGCCATCATGTAAAATTCGTGAATGTCGGGACGAACAACCACATCGTCGATCACGGAACATTTGGTGGGGTTGTTAACGCCTCTTTCATCACCAGCAAAAAAGCGTTTTCCATGTCTTTTACTCACTATGGCAAAAAGGAATGCACAATTCGGCGGTGCCACTTTTCGCAGTGCGGATAGCTCATCTCGAACCGCCTATAATTTGTATTCTACAGTAAAAGTAATATTTTCTATATTTGTTGTGACAAAGATTTCGAACTTTTTAAAATAATATACTTTTTAATTTCAAACATTCTAAAAATGCAAAAATAAAAATTGCAACCATAATTATAAAGTTCTCATTAAACTTTTCCTTACAAAATATTATAAATTTGTTTTGTGGTTTTCAATGCAAAATTAAAATATAATAGTAACTAAAAACAATTACCATTTGGTACTGCCCCTCGCTGACACCATCGCGTAAAACAAAGACGACTTGTGGGTTAAACCCTTTGCGGTTCGCTTTCGCCTTATTAATACAATATTGGAATGTGGCGGCCAAATTTTCAGAATTCACTGCTTCCTTCTTTGATGGCTGGAAAAAATAATCTCCAATAAAGTTGGTAGGTTCCACCGACATGTTCCCAGCAAACTAAAAACAAAATTTGAACCATGGTTCCAAATAATAAAATTATTAAGCTTTTTTTAATTGAGAGAAAACGTAGTCAATTCAGCCGACAATATTTTTTAATATACACCGAATTTCAAATTTTAAACATTTAAATTTGTATACTTAAAAAGACCATAAAAAGATTGACTATCAAGCAAAGATGTGTTAGAATTATATTTTATTTAATACTTTTATTATTGTATGTGATTCATCATATACTTATAAAAATAAAAGTATAAAAAGCTCAATAAATTTACCCCAACAACAGAAGGCTCGAGCGAATTGAACTCCTTCATACCCATGGCATACAACTTGCCCTTTTGAACTGACGTCGCCGGAGCAGGATGTGAAACGTCGTAGGCAAAAATTAAAATGTTGTTGTTGGCTAGATTAAGTCTCGAACACCTGAAATATACAAACGTCAACTTCTTTAAAATATGCTAGTTTAAAAATATTCCCTAATAATATTTCCAATACAAACAAAAAATTCAGATCATGCAATCCCATAATTTGTTTTTCATTTAGTATTGCACAACTTACGCTGCCTCACTCAGTCCTGTGTACAATGGCAGATAATTTAATCCTCGATTCTTCATATTCATCTTGAGAAGAATATTCTTCATGGTTGCGCTACGAGCCTCGTGCAAGATTTCATAAGTCAGATGTTGAGTCAATACACGGTAACGAACCTCACAACGTTTCAACTCTTCTAAATACGCAAAAATATCCCTCTTATTTTTGCAACTTCTTTAATTTATAAAATAAAATCTTGTAAATAAATGTATAACATGCCATGACTGTTGTCGGATTTGTTGTCGTATAAAACAACGAAAGAAACTTTCTTTTTCGAAAACTCATCGAACAAAGCTGGCAATTGAGCCTCCACCGACAAATTATCTTTTAGCATTCGCACTTCTGGCTTATCGATTCGCATTCCGACAAAACCACCTTCTTTTGTGATTTTATTCCAATCACCTCTAAAATTTGTAAATTATAGAATCAAAATAACAGCGTAAATAAATCTTACGCGTAGTTATTGCCCATATTGGGTTTACAAAGAAAAACCCATCGTTGAATAGTCGCCGGCACATAAAACTTTACACCTCTGTCCATTTTGTAATTTCCCTACAATAATTATTTAATTAAAAATATAATTTTGTTGCAAAGACATATTTAAATATACTACAAACCATGTTGCCCGGTGCCACATTGCAAGACTGCTCGTTTTGTCGCATCAAATACACGGGAAGAGGACGTCGGCCCAATTTAATGTCAATTGGCTGACGTTTGTCTAACTTCACGCCAAATGACATCAGAAATTGATCGTCAATTAAACGGACTTTGTCTTGAATGCTACGAAAGCGAATAAAAGGTTTTGTTGAATTTGCCTGGAATTGTCACATACTTTGAATATAAATAAATGTTTTTTGATTACAAAATCAAAGTGGTAGAAAAAACCTCTACACTTCAATAAGTGTCGGAGAAAAATGCTATGCTTAATAAATTTTAAAAATTATTAAATTTACCTTTAACAAAGTTTCACTAATTGCGCGATTCATCTTCGTGAGGGGCACTCTCTGATAAGGCAATATTTTAAATAACTGCGGAGGAAAATACAACGGCGTTCCAGAACTTTCAACTTTAATTGCCGGCATCTGTAAGACATCTATCTTTACGCCTTTTTTGTCGTAAAAGTTGGCAAACGAAATTTCTTCGCCAGTCTTCATTTTCAACCTAAAAAGAAAAAAAAGAATTTGGAATTTCACTTAACCATGACTTACATTATAGAAGCCATTTGCTGGCCAAATCCTTCGAAAATAACCGTTCGCTTCGGATTATGTACCAAATATCCACGGACACCTAAAATGTTCAAAATTTACATCGTCTGAATACAAAAAATGTATACATTAATTTTCATCGGAAGACATTTTCCCTCCTCAAACTTGCCAACATATAATCAATATAAAAAATTATTCGAAATACTATACACAAAAATTAAATGTTAAACCTTTGAAGAAATTTGACATCATGTTAAGAATGGAACCAATGTCAGAACCCATCGTTTTTGCTTTGCGGAGAACTTCACACATGTCTATGGACTTGTAAAATACAGATGTTTGCACTAAAATGATTTTTCGAACAATCTCACGCAAATTCTTACAATAAAATTGCTATGAGTCAATTTTATTTTCGAAATCACTATTTTGATAAGAAATTCTAATAAAAATCACGCTAAATGCTTCTATTAAAACTCACAAAATTGTTCTTATACGTAAGTATTGATTTAATTAAAATCTATTACAAATACAAGTGAAAATCCTATGAAAAACATACCGTCCATGACAAGCGCCGGAGTAATGGATTTGTTGTTCTCAATAAGACGAACACCTTTTTGAAAACCTTGCTTAGTTACGCAAGCGTAACTAACGTCTTCCACGTCACGACTTTCATAGATCTTACCAGGTCCGACTACGTCATACTGGCTACTAAATTTAAAAACCAACAAAATAAAAATACATGCCATAACATTAGAAAGCTCTCTTAACAAAAATTATAAAAAATAGTTGTTAGAAACTAAACTTATTGTATGAAATTCTATTTACTATATATAATGTGACATACTTATTGTAAAAGCTTTGACTCGTTAAAATTTCCAAAAATGTGCGCAATGAATGATCCGTTTGATCGTACATATTCTTCAGCGTTGATGAATTAAAATCGTCCAACTTGAGCACAAAACTTTCACTTTTCTGAATCTTCACATCGATAACTTCCGACGTTAAGTAAATGCGCAAGTATGGCGAAACTTCGTTTAAGTTCACTTTAAACGTGTGCTAAAATATAAATAATTTTAGCTTTTTCAGTTTTGTTTTTGACATTCATTCCTAACAATTTGTCAATGTGCTATTTCTCAGATATTTTTATGATTAATTTATTGCTTTCTTTTCAAAGTTTGCTAGTTATTTCAAAGTTCTCATAAGTAAAGAAAGTAGAGTTCGTTGCGCTGTAGCCAAATCGCTTTTTAAACAAGCAAAAATAAAACATATTTTAATAATTACCTCCGTGAAATCAGTCTCTTTTTGCAAAAACAGATTCTTCTTGCCGTCGTAGACGTACATCGAAAGTGGTTCATTTTGACGGCCAGCTTTCTGGAAGTTGAAGCGGCTTTGAACGACGCGAATTAAATTATCGCATATGCGGCGAAATAGAAAACGCTGCCCGCTACAAATACATTTAACATTAACAATAATTAAAAAATATTAATGAAAACTTACTCATCGTTGGCCCTTGTCAGAGCCTTAGTAATGTTATTATATGTCTGAGTGATGTCGACGTCATAACGAAAAACGACAGCCCCGGGTTTAACTTGAATCCGGTATAAAGATGCACATCCTCGGTCAGACGTTGCGTGGGTGACGGGCTGTGGAGCGTGAGTCTGCTGAGGCTAAAAAAGATATTGTCAAAAAACAAATTTAATGATATTGAAATTTTTTATAAATGTTCAAAAAACTGCAGATAAAACTTTCCTCATAAATAAATTTCCTCAAAATTTTCCTTATGGTTTTATCTAATCAAAATAGTTAACCTCTTTTATCTGCAAATTCGACAAGGACTGCGAGATGTCGGCCATTTGAAAAAATCGAAATTATCAACTAAATGTTATAAAATCATAAAAGTTAGATGAGATTTTATAGTATTCGCTGGTATCTTTAGAATTTCTTAATTTAGTATTAGGTTATTCGGAAAGTTATTGCGCGTTTTTTAATTTAAGTGTTTTTGGGGTCACTGCACATTACCCCCCCCCCAGAATTTCAAAACTTTTTTGATGTTTTCCTACGTAGTTTGATGCGCTGATCACGACTTCGACATTCATTTCCGGCGGAAATTCCAAAAAAGTAACCAAATCGGGTATCAAAATATCGAAAACCACAGGGAGGACCAAGGTAACATGCGCCTGAGGCTTAGCCTAAAGCCTAAGGCTTGTCGCGGCGGCCAACTAAATAGAATAAGAGTTAGCCGCGCTTGAATAGGAAAAATGATGGTTGAGG
Source organism: Deladenus siricidicola (assembly GCA_009724625.1). Lineage (NCBI taxonomy): Eukaryota > Metazoa > Nematoda > Chromadorea > Rhabditida > Sphaerulariidae > Deladenus > Deladenus siricidicola. The sequence goes on along the minus strand of SAUE01000094.1, from coordinate 36,508 downwards.
ATGAGGAGATCGTTCACTTACACCTCACTTTGACTCCTTAAAAAGCACTATTGATTGATCCTCCT
>SAUE01000094.1:0-25836 GCA_009724625.1 Deladenus siricidicola | reverse complement strand
GGATGGTTTATGCAAAAGTGGCTATCAATTTTTAATTTGTTGATTTTATGTCTGAAAATATTGACTTTTTTTTTTTGGAAAAGGATATGAAAATTAAATAATTTCGTGGAAAAGGATATGAAAATTAAATAATTCTCGAAAATACGCAAAAAAAAGTTTTACCCCAAAAATGAACAAAAAATTCACGCAATTTTCAAATTAAAAAATACAAAAATTTGCCTTTATGGGTCTTTTCTGACCTTTTGGTCGGTAATATTCATCATTTGTCAATTATGATGGTTTTTTGAAAAGTTGCCGTTTTCCAAAGGAAACGTCGAACAAATTGGTAAAAACTTGAAATATGCACAAAAATTAAAATTGCTTGAAATTTTTTATTTCCAGGACAGGCATGCAATAAGTATCAAAGTTTTATGGTTTTTTATGCTATAAGTCGAGGAATAATTTTTCGAAAATTTGCCTATGTTTTAACATAGTAGAAATTTTAGATTCCGACCGTATTCAAGAGTTGGTTCATTTCGAGGGCTGTCGGCTTTTTGAAAGCAAGAGAAGTGCAGAAATTGTAGACTTTGCGGGTTGTGTTTCTCTCCACAATTACAAGTAGGTAATTTTGCACCTTTTATTTTCGATGTGCTGTGTACTTTTTGCACTTTGCGACACTTATTTACTTCGCACTTTACAAGTAAGCTAAACAATTAAACATGTTAGATATTGGACGTTTGAAGGAAAATTTTATGCTTCATATTGATACAATTCAACTGGAATTCGGTCTACATTGAAATTAGATTTAAAAAAATTAAATCTACTAATTTTTTTCTTTAAAAACCGAAGTGTTATGGAATAGTGGTATCAGTAGCGTTGTAAGGGGGATCATTCCCCTTTTATATGTGAAAATTGAAATTTTGGAGATTCCCGTAGAAATTTTTTTAGTTCAATTTCCTTATAAAAAATTCTTGACGGCTATACTCAATGGTGTAGTGATTTGAAATAAAAATAATAGCAGTTTTTAAGTGTTATTAAAAGCAAACTTTCATGCAAATAAATAGGAATATTCTAATTATTGCATTTTTTACATGGAATAAGTTCGTTAGCAAAATTAATTCATGTTTCGTATAATGTTTATTAACGTCAATTAGTTTGCTTATGTACCGTATGAATTTAAGCAAATATAACACAAGTGGATAAATGTAAGAGGAATGTGAAGAAGAATAAGCAAATAGTGTGAGGGAACAACCATTATTCTATGGTTAATGGGCGTACAATAAAGGTGAATTTGATTCGCTCATTGCGTTTTTGACTAATGTTCGCTTTCCGACCGTTGTCTGTGTGTGAATGATAAATATATAAAAAACTACAATATGAATTAGTATTACTACTTGATTGTAAATTCTCCTGAATTTTAGTTTTTTTAATGATTTTTACACTCTGAGTTTAAAAGGTATGATTTGATTTTTTAATTACTTTTTATAATTGAACTTTATTAAGTGGAAAAACTCAAAATGATTAATTATAAATTTTTTCGAAGGAACAAACAATTATTTAAGAAAGCAGTTGTAGTAATTTTTTAATAATGAACTTCAACTAGAGTTCAAAATTTAATGTGTAAAAGAATTACTGTATTTTTTTGTTCTTAATAAACGGCAAAGTAGCACAAAAATTTATGCGCATTTTCAATGTGCCGCAATTAACAAAGAAATTCGCAAAAACAAAATTATTATTCTTGAAATTGTATATATCACAGAAAGGTCAAAGCATTAATCTAAATTTTCTTTTGTACATTGTTCAAAACATATTTTATCCGTATTTGTGATTGCTAAAGCAAAAAGGCGTTTAGTGATAATCCGCTTCAAGTGTTTCTTTTGTGAAGACAAATTTAAGAAAATTTTGACAAGGCGATTTTTTGGCTTTTAGCCGTCGTCATTTCTAGTTTGCAACCATAATCCGTCTAGATTTGTTGTTTTATCGTGATTATGGTGAAGATTTTGAGATTTAGGTTGAAACGAACATGTAAACTGCATTTGTGATGTTTCAAGCAAAAGGCAACGGCGGTGCATTCTCTAAAGAACAATTGCTTCATATTTTGGGTATATTAACTTTTACATATAATTTATTAAAGAATTGCTCAATTTTTTAAATTTACTTTTAAGCTATATAATTATGATCTACCGCATGCGTTTTTAAAATATAGAAAAAGATTTGATGTTTATTTTATTGGCTAATAATACCGTTTTTTTCAGGTAGCAAGAAATTAAGTCGTTTCATGGAGACTGCAAATATAGCGTCGCCGACCGAATTTGTGTCGAATGCGTCGTCGGACATTTTCACAAATGCACAATCAAATTGCAAATCCCAAAATCATCAATCTGCAAATCGATCTTCTGGACTTAATCGTCGGTCTAAGAAGCCTGTGAATTCGTCGTCGCCGATTTCATCTTGTGGTATTGGAACTAAGCCAAAAGTTTGTATTTAATACATTTAGGTTTATAATTTTGCATTTAATTCATTTAGGTTTATAATTTTGCTTGCAAAATTTTGTGTACAAGAAGTTTTAACTTTTAAATAGTGTGCAATAAAAAAAACTCAAGTTTCATATTTAATTTTCTTAGTTTTTTCAGGTTGCAACTCCCGTGGTAGTGGCCAAGATCGAGCAGTACAAACGTGATAATCCTACCATATTTGCATGGGAGATTCGTGAGCGACTTATCAATGAAGGTAATATTTGTAATTTTGATTTTTTTCGAATTAACATTTTTGATTTTTTTGCTAGCTGTATGTGAACAACCACCCAGTGTCAGCTCCATTAATCGAATTCTGAGGACTCGCGCGGCGGAACGAGCTGCGGAGGAACTCTCCACTATTCTCAACGCTCAAGCGACCAGCGTCCAAGCTACGAGATGTTCACAATCTCTAGTTAGGGGGACGCCGAACTATCCAAAAACATTTTTTTCATCATGTGCCAATATAAGTGGTGTGACCGCCGAGACGTTTTCACTGCCGCGTCCATTCACGAATGTCTGTGATAAAAATACGTCGACGTCCTCTTCGAAAAGTTCTGGAGACATAATGAATTTCGCTTTAATTAATCAGCTACTTGAATATTCGCGAAGTCTCCCACCGACAACCTCTTCTCAACAATTTCGTACATCAGCAAATTCACTGGACTTGACGGCGTTGCTAAATTATGCAAATTTCGCATCTCTTAAAGGTATTTTTTAATTTCAAGTATTATTAGAATGTTGGTTCATTTGTTATTGTTCTAAAATTTAAGAGAATTGACTTAAAAGTTCAGGCTCTTTTTTTTTGTTATTCATTTATATGCGCTTGAATTTTTTATTTAGAAGTTTCAGAACAAAATCTTTTACCTCAAACACCAGCGGCACATTTTTCTGTTGACAAATCGCCGGCATCGTTCCTGACAGTTTTACAAAATTTGGCGTCGACACAGCTTCTATTTAGTACTCTGAATGCCATTTCGGCGTCCGCGACGTCAAATTCATCGCTAATAAATTCTCCAATAATACCGTCAGTGACACATCCGAACATAGCAAACAGTAGCTATAGACCATCTCCGTGTGAGACGACGATAAACACTCAAAAAAGCCCTGTTATTGGAAATATTTCGTTTACAGAAGAAGCTCAGACCCCCGCAGCTCATCAAGTTGAAAATTCATCTGAAGAATCTCTTCCGACTACAATAGAATCGCAATTTACGATGACTACATGTCGGAGATCGTCTCGAAGTAGTTTTACACACGGTATTATGGTTTAAAATTTAATGAGTTTCTAAATTATCGCTCTATGCTGATCTCAAGAATAAAGAAGCATTTTCGAATGTAGTTTTTTATTTTGAAAAATTTTATCCTCAAAAATATTCAACGTCTTGTGAGTGTTCCATTTTTTTCAGAACAATTAGATGCGTTGGAAACAACCTTTTCAAAAACGCCTTACCCAAGCGCAGAAGAGCGTCAAATTTTGGTGGAAAGGACTCGAATACCGGAAGCTCGAATTCAGGTTGTGTTTTGCAATGTGCAGTAGAATTTTAAGCTCTTTTAGTTGCCCTGCATTGACCAAAATTATGGTTGTTTTTTAGGTATGGTTTTCAAATAGGCGTGCAAAATTGCGCCGATATGCACAACTACAAATCTCTGAAGATCAGCAAATGGGCTCATCCACGGAACACGAGGATGAGCCGGAAGTTGATAGCGATGATTGTCCAACAAATGTTTCGACACAAAACGTCGCAAGACAGTTGTCTTGCGACGTTACAGATGGTTTTAAGAAAGGTGACTCTTTTTCTAATGTGCTCAATGCAACGATGTTGAAAAACACCGATCTGTGTGGTGAAAATGATTCAGAAAAACGCGAAGAACTGCATTCGGGACGAATGCGAAAATATTCTGAGCGCTACAACAAAATTAGATTTCTTCCCTACGAATAATGCATTTCCGTTTTTTAACAAATTAGTGGTCATTAAACGAACATTTTTAATCTAATTTAGCACGAAATTACCATATTAAATATTTGTACAAGAATAATCTTAGTAATTTTTTGTTACATTTAATTTTCGGTAGTGTTATAGTGTGCTATTTTATATACAAAATGCTATTTTCCCAAATACAGGAAAATACATCTTTTTTGCAATTTTTTGGTTCTTCAAATTCCCACAACCAGTTTGCTTAAAAAAACCGGCGAGATGATTGGTGGGCGGATGGCTTTACATTTTTTAAGATGTTGTTAGTCTCGGAAAATCGTTTTTTGAGTGTCCACAAACTTTTTTTAGGATTATTTTCTCGTAACAATGAGTCGACTCACTGATTACATGTTAGCTTACTAAGCATTTTTATATTTTACAAATTTGTCAAATATGATTTTTTCAAGTTTTTACATTGTTGTCATTAAAATTTTTACATATTCACTTATTGAAAAAAAAACATTCTTCGTGGTTATCAAAGGATGAAAAATTAAGTTTCTTTCGTTATATGTATATAGCTTCTTTTATGAAATAATTGTAATGTAATTGTTTATCAAGTGGGGAACTAGCTCTCGCTTTTAGGTGGAATAGCTAAGTTTTTCATACGGTACCCATCTGTTCTTCCAATTGACCGTGCTCGTTGCTCCAAACCATCACAAGGTGATATACATGAGCAAACAAACCGCGGATTGCCTTCATTTTAGTTTGCTCTTTCCGGCGATTTCGCGCTTTTTTCTTCGCCAAGAATCGTATTGCTTCATTTTCGTGATAAACGTATGTGTTAACAATGAGCAAGAGATAGTCATGATAAAGCGCACAGGCCTTCTGCAATGAAGTCAATTTTTCTCCATTTTGTTCGTTAAGCTCTTGCAGTCTTGCATGAAAGTAGTTATATAACGCTTGGTGTTTCGAATCAACAGTTTGAAGTCTGCTCAAATCGATGGTTGGCTCTTTGGTGTGTCCTTCTTCATAGAAGATAATTGTGCGAAGATATTCCAAATATTCGTTGAGGCTGATGTCTACACTTAAATATAGTGCTAAATTATTAATATTCTAGGCGTATTTCTTTTAAAAATTGTAAAATAAACCTAAAGTTTTTGAAGACTCGAAGTCTACGAAATCGCTAATTTTGCTGACTTTTAGTGAATCAGATTATTTGATAAAACCAGTGATAAAAATAGAACTAACTGCGCCAAACCACCGAGATGTTTTATAAATTCGTTCTTATCTTTTTCGGCCTTCAGACTATTCAAGGTTTGCATATATTCTGCTTTTTCCGATTCAAAAGGAGTATCATCCTCTAAAAAATGTTTAAAATTTTCAATTAAATAAAAATTTTCAATTAAGAAAACGTACTTTTCATGTCTAATTCACGACAGCAAACACATTTTATTAGAAATATGAGGATAAGATTATTTAAGCACCGATTAAATTGCATTTTTCTAGGTAATTAAAGAAAAATTAAATTAACCCAATTTTAGAATAAACCCAGCAGCATTTGATTTTTATTAAAATATGTTAAATAGAATAATATAATGCAATTTTTCCTCGTTATTATTTAAAATCGTTGAATTCAAGCCCATGTTTTTGTAAAATCAATATTCAGCTGGTTTATGAGCTTTCACCGAAAATAAACATAGAATTGTTATATTTGATACAATTCTCTCTATATTTTAAGCATATCAAAATTTCTCTCGAAAAAAACCGGTTCAAAATTTTATTACCCAAGTTATTAAAACTCAAATGTTTTAATTTATCGATTGGGTGGAAATGTGAGACGGAAGTATATTTTTGACGGTCATTTATGTCATCAATTTTTTTTATTATTACTTAATCAATGATATAATAATTATAATAATACAAACAGTAGACTTGTAAATGTAAATTTTGTGGTGGGTAACCTTCCACAAAATGAGTAACGTGGATATCTTATTTTTATCCCATGGAAATAATTCAATTTTTGCCAAAAAAGGTGTTCTTCGCGAATACAGGATACGAAAATCTACAAAGCAGGTTTTTTTGTAAATTGTCCAAGTCCGTTGGAAAGTGAATTTTCCGAATCTAACTATAACATGACAACGCAACATAAGCAGTACTAAGAATGTTAACAATAGCGGCATGCACAACGAACGCCTAAGCTGTGTATTCGAAAATAAAAATTCGTCGTTTTTTAAATGTTACTTCTTGCCGTTTATCTTCTACACTGCTCACTACATACATATAAAAATGACGGGGCATAAAGCTCTTGATGGCTTATGAGGAAGACTACTAAGAAGTGAAAATACTGAATCTTGTCCTTATAATTTAAAGCCATTTATTTTAGATTTTTGTTGTTCACCTAACGAATTTCCCTTTCAGATCATTCAAAAGATTTCATTTAGATACAAAAAATTATCACCTAAATTGCATTCATCTATCACTCTTTGAAACAATTCTTCAACTGTCGAATAACTCGAATTTGCCGCTCGATTGTGGGATTCAGATCGCCGCTTTGCGGTTGCTGTTCTTGTTCGTAGAGAGTTATTAATTTGTTCGACGCCGCAATTCCGCACGAGACTAGCTCCTTCTTGCGCTGAGAGGTAGCCTTTGAGAGTAGCTGATTGCAACACTAAAATATTGATTGTTTTTTTTATTTTTTGTAACTTAAGAAATAAATATTTTGATATTCTAATTTTAAGAATTCCATAATATATAAAATTCATTACTAGAATGAGTCCGTAGAGGGCGTTTGCACTCGGCACCAAATTCACAGATTTTTCGTAATAAGCTCTGGCAATTTCCACATTCTCCGCACCACCCTGACTATAGCGGATATCCGCAATTCGGCACAAATATGTCACGTTGTTCGGCTGAAAATAGGAATTTCATAATTTTTTAAATAAATTTAAAAAAATTAAGGACATACGTTTGCCAAAAGCAGCTCTTCGAAACAAAAGGCGGCCCTAGCAAAGTCGGCTTCTTGTAGAAAAAGTTCGCTGAGTTGAAGCCACGCCTCGCCATCGTTGATGAATGTCTCCAAGTATTGGTTAAGCTCAAGGATCGCTTCCTGACGCTCGCCTTTAGCGATTAGAATTGCAATTTTTCGTTTGCGAAATAGCTAAATATGCAAAAAGTAAATGTATTTATTTATGATAAATTGAACAAAAAATTTGCTAATTTTTTTCCATCAATTCTAGAAAAATCCCAGAAAATAGAAAATTGAACAAAAATAAAAATTTCATCGAAAAAATAGTATGTTAAAAATATAGGCCCACATGAAGCTTTAAATTAGATATACCGCGTTTGTCTCGTCCGTCTCCAACAATTTATCATAGAGGTACGCGGCGTCCTCAAAATTGCCCAATGATTCCAGTCGCATTGCCTGAAGTTTAGTCACTCGCGAACTGTGCGGAAACTTCTTATTCAGTCTCTGAAGACATTCGATAGCCAAATCGTGTCGCGCCGCGTCCAAAGCCGCAATTGTCACCTTAAAATTGTTTTATGAAAAATGGTAAACAACGAAAATTAAAAGCACCTGTTCCAAAACAGCCCATAGCTCATCCTTGAGCGCGCTCGCATAGCGGCTTAGGACATGCTCCCAAATCTCGACCACTTCCTCAGAACGCCTTGCATGCTCCTCCCGCCATTTTCGCAATGTAGACCGGGCTTCTAAAAATAGTTAATGATCAATTGTTCTATATATAGTGGGACGTAGTTCAAGTCCACGACAATTTTTTTGAATTGTTATACGATCTCAAGGAAAAGGTTCATAATTGAGCAATTTGAAAATAATATTCGAATATCAAAATTAAAAATATTTAAAAAATTTTACAATACCTTCATACGATGTTCCCGTCCAATCTTGCACATCCATCTAATATTCGTTAATAAGCATCAATTTCACAATAATTTTTAACTTTTCAGATACTAATTGGCTGTCACAATCCAATCAATAAAATAGATATGATTAATAAAAATTTATTGCAGTAAACCTAAGGACTATACAATAGTCGTCATCAGGAAATAAACCTCTACAATTTGTAAAACCTATGCTATCGAAATAATATAATTGTAATTTGTTTTAATCATAACTATTTAGAAACAAATTGACCACCATTTCATTCCTAACAATTATTTTAATCAAATCAAAAAAGAAATTTTCAAACATTACAATAATTTTAAAATTTTGCCATGATTAGAAATTTCAAAGATTTAGAAATTTCAAATTTTTGGGATTTAAAATTTACACAGCAAACTACTTAAGTGACTGCAAAATAAGAACATGATTGGCTAGTCAAAAATAATTCGAAATAAGATTACACATTACGTGGTGCGTTATCTAGCAAAAAAATTAATAAACAATAAAATAGAAAAAAGTATTACGCTTGAAAAAGAGTTGTTTGGTGTTAAAGAAATGAATATAACAAAAACTTCAAAAATTAATTAAAAAATATGAGACCTTTTAGAGACTTATGCCTCATAATACAAAATTAAATTCCAAAATCACGTTACAATCACCTTATTTTTATTTTTGAACGATGAAAAATAGATTCCAGTAATAGAATGACATTTTGAAAAAAGACTAATTTTGAGAAATTCACATATTAATGCGTTAATGTTTTTAAAAATATCCAAATTTCTGAATACGTAAAAAATGCATTCATTTTGAAATTTTTGATTAAAAACAACTTTAAAACGAAACTAATTAAAATAAAAAACATCATAAATCGAAATTATTATGCCAACAATTACGCAATATTGTTCTATTTCGAGATATAATCTCATCAAACATATAATATTTACAAACTTCTCCTTGTTCTTGGTATTTAACATCTCAAACATATCCGGCAACCTTTTCATCTCCTACAAAAAGGCCATTGTTTCGAGTAACAGGGAACATTCAAAATGACCAATTATAAATGAAAAATTCTCTCACCCAATGTATTCCTAGTTAAAATTTTTAATCCATGTGCGGATATCGCCATTCTCTTAAGGGCACGAAGGTTTCTTTGACGGTCTGTGGAGACGCCCACTTCACAACGTAGTGAGGTCCGCCGGCCTTGTCATTTGTACCTAAACAATTTCATAAAAATATTATTGTAAACTTTTTTTGTTATAAAATATACCCGACATTCGAGCTCCACCAAATGGCTGTTGTCCCACAACCGACCCAGTTGATTTATCGTTTAGATACAAATTTCCAACCGCATCACGCAAAATGTCCTTTGCTTTGTACAAAAAGTCCCTGAAATATAAAACAAATTAAAGAAACTACCATAATTGAATTATATAAAAAATCCTACTTATCCTGAGAAAATACTGCGCCAGTAAGACCGAATGGGGTGGCGTCCTTCAGTGAGCTTACAATTTTTTCAGCATCTTTATCCTCGTACACATAAACAGATAAAACCGGTCCAAAAATTTCCTAAATATTCATTAAATATTAATAAATTATCTTTTAAATGATTAAGAGCACTCTTGATAAAAAGCAATACCTCAGTAAGAAGCTTTGAGTTAAAATTTTTCACTTCAATGCAAGTCGGCTCCACAAAAAATCCCGTTGAGTCATCACAGGTGCCACCGAAAACTATTTGGTTAGAATTCTTGTTTTCTTTCGCATAATCAATGTACGATTTTATACGCTGGAACGCCTTTCCATCAATAACAGATGTCATAAAAATCGTGTTATCACGTACCTAAAAATAAAATTTTACAAATTTTAAATGTTTTGGAAAGAATTCAATGTTTTTGTTAATGAATTCGAAGAATGTAAAGTTGATAAAAACAAAAAAAAACATACATGTCCAACTTTCACTTGTTTTGCCAATGCGGTGAGCTTCTGACGAATCTCTGGCCAGATGCTAGCTGGTACAAACGCCCGCGAACACGCGCTACACTTCTGTCCCTGATACTCGTATGCGGACCGCAAAGTGGACGTAGCAACGCTGTCCGCATCGGCCGATGGATGTACAAAGTGAAAATTCTTACCACCGCATTCTGAATGTGCATACATATTACATTGTAATTTACTCAAAAATACAACAAATACTAATAAAGATAAAATTTAGCATGTACTATTAAAAAATTAACCTCCAACAAGCCTCGGATAAGTGATGTAGTTGTCAAGGTTGTCGGCCACTTTTCTCCACAAAAATTTGAAAGTTGGCACAGAACCGGTAAAGTTTATTGCCGCCAAATGTTTACTTTCACAGACCGCTTTCCCGAACGTAGGCCCATCACTCGGCAAAAATGACAAAATTCCAGGAGGTATGCCTAAAAATGAATTTAACTCAAGCAACAAAAAACAACAAAAAGCTACCAGCTTCCTCCAATATTTGATGGATGATGTAGTTGCTCAAAACGGCGGTGTCCGATGGCTTCCACAAAACATAATTACCCTTAATTTTTTTTAAATATATTAAAAAAATAAACATATTAAAAATTAGAAAAATAATACCATCAAAGCTGGAGCCGATGCTAAATTTCCTCCAATAGCCGTAAAATTGAACGGAGCGATAGCAGCGACGAAACCCTGTAAAATGTTGTATAACAAAAATAAAAAAATGTTTTATGCTGAAATGAGTCTTGACTATTATTTATAACGTCCGAGAAGATTAATATTTTAAAATTTCAAAAATTCACTTCAAGTCCACGATAAATGAGCCTATTTGTAGAGTAATCTGTGTCAATCGGCGAATACTTCTCCAAATTTAACGCAAAATATGTATTGAATCGGAAAAAGTCGATAAGCTCACATGATGCATCAATCTCCGCCTGCAAGATGTTTTTACCTTGGCCGAGCATCGTGCTAGCATTCAACTGCATTCGATATTTCCCAGCACATAAATCCGCTGCGTGTAGTAAAATGTCGGCACGTTCCCTTAAACGCAAAAATATCATTTATCCCGCAAACCACTTTTTTCATAATTTATATGTATACTGCAAACAACTAATTTTTTTACTGTGCACTACTTTTGAATTAATCCAAAAAATAGAATAATTCCAAATAAGAAATTAAAGAATCCTTTTTTCAAACAACCTTCATGGTTCTTTCGGGTTATCGGACCCCAAAAAATTTTTTTTTTCATGATTTTTTTTGGTTTTCCGGCACGGAGAATTCGAATTTAATGTTTTTAGCGACCCCCAACCCGTGTGCAGTTGGGGATGGGGTGACCCCAACATGGGTTGAAGCTGACTGTTAAATCGGAATTTGACTTAGACTTACTCGGAGTTTGGCTTAGACTTAGAGTTTGACTCGGAGACTTCAACACGTGTTGTGGTAGTTATACCCCACCCCCTATTGCACACGTGTTGGGGGGGTCGCTATACCCCGCCCACCCCCAGTGAAAATGTTAAAAACAGCACAAAAACAACTAAAAAAGTAAAAAACACTATTATATTCGAATTCTCCGTGCCGGAAAACCTAAAAAACCATAAAAAATTTTATGGGGTCCGATAACCCGAAAGAACCAAATTAATTTATTTTAATTAATGGTAGTCTACTTACTTTAACGGTTTTCGTTCCCATTTTTGGCGCGCCTCCAAACCCACCTCAATAGCATGTTTAATGTCATTTTCCTGTGCGTAAGTATAACGCGCAACGTAATTCTTGTGATCACACGGCTAAAAACAAAAGATGTTTTTATATTCGCCGTGAGATCGCGCGCTCCAAATTTGCGTACATTAATACACGCAAAAAAGTAAAGTCCAACCGCAATAAATTTTTTCGAGTTAAAAAACGTTAAACTTACAATGAGCTGTTTATGCTCCAATCCGCGGGTAATTTTTTCCGTTCCAATAACAAGCGGAACATCAACAGGATTTTTGGTTAACTCATCAAGTGCCCTTTCCAATGCCTGACTCTCAGCGCTCCCTTTCTTGTAATCCAGAATTGGTTCATTAACAGGTTTTTTCATAAACTGCTCCGAAGTTAGTCCCCTAAAACGGAAAATATCTACATATATGAATATATGTAAAACAAAGACTAACGTATAAGTCGATGAATACTTCGTAGAGGCCGCGAAAAATCCGCGAATTGATGTTGTGGAAGATCTCAAAAGCCTCACCATATTCTAAGTAATTTAAATTATGTAAACCTAAAATTATAAATTTTGGAAAAACCTAAAAATTAAACGTAACTTAAAATAGAATAAAAAGGTCATACCACAATTTTGTCATTTTAGGCGCACTACATATAATGCACTAATCTTTAAAGAAAATTAAAAATAAACCAAAAAATTTGTTTGTTTGCTGTTGTTGTGTAATGTCAGACGTCGCCTTATACCCGTGTAAACTTTCTTACAAAATTAACTGTTATAAAATGGTTATAAAATGGACATGGATCTTGTTATTCTCAACTATCGAGAAGAACAAAATTGTTTAATGCAGAGAGAATGCAAGATCGCCGATTACAATTATCGTGAAAAACATTCAAAATGCCATATCATTTGCAAAAATTCAAAGTTATAACCACCGGATTTTTGAAGTTACTGTATTAATGTTATTTTTTTAAATTTATTTTTCAAGTGAATCAAAGTGAAAGAAATATGTATGTGTAGGTCAAATTAAAAATATAATTGTGATATATGTATATATATCAATAATATAACTCGAAAATATACGCACCGATATTCTCTGTCTGTCTGGTTCCTCAAACGAAATGATTTAGCGCAAGAACCATGCCATGCTGTTTAAATTTACTTTTTTAAAACATATACATATGTAAGTTTGTTGCGCGTTTTTCATGCGTTTTTTGAGCGGTTTTGTTTTTCTAACCCGCGTAGAAAATTCCATTATCGTTTGGGCTTATGTAGTGCCAAAATTATACTTCGGTGAAAAATAATTGCATAAAAACCTCAAAGTTTGATGGTCCGAGCCGCGGAAAATAAATTTTTCGAACGCATACATTATCAATGTTCGACGAAAACGCATGAAAAATTCTTAGAAGTAAAAACTGATCAAAATTTAATTTGAAATGTTATTTTTATCCATAAATATAAAAAAACATTTTTTCAAATCAATTTAAAAAAAAATTATGTGATGACGTTAGCGAAAAACGACAAATTTCAAATTTTACAAAACGTTTCCTGATTTCACTGCAAATTAGCATAATTTCTACACTAGATAATTTTCAAGCGTACGTAAGTATGGTATATTATTAATCAGGCAAAATATTGTTGTTGTTATTTGTGATAAAAAATGCAAATTTTACAAAATTATTATAGTTGATTTCTGGTAGAATATCGAATATAAAAGACGAATTTTTGGTTGGGAGCATTCATTCACATTCACATTCATTTATTACCAACTACCGTATACCATTTTTGTCCCATTTTATTTATTGCTGCACATTTAGTGCATTACCCCTATTTGCAAAAGTCGTCCCTTTGGGTTCTTTATTAGAACGTTTTTAATGAAAACAGTTTTTATGAAAATTGTTTATTATAGATTATAGATTTATAATTTCTATATTTATATTTATTTGTACTTTTTAGTTACAAAACAGTCAGATTCCAATAACTTTGGGAGAAAATGGCTGCTATGAATTATGTAAGTTTTCAAAAATGCTGTAATATATGTATGTAATTAGTATAACCCACCGTATTTTTCGGTAAATACATCAGCCATGATTAAAAAAACGATTATAGTCAGCAATTGCCGCGATTGCGTTCATTCTTATCACCAATTACGCCAGGACGACTTCGGCGGCGCCAGTTGTCGCCGCGAGCACGCTCAGCGCACAACCGTCGGGCGCTAGCGCCTCTCCGCCCGTCTCCGTGCCGCCGCCAAACGCGTCGACCGTAAAACCCAAAGGGCGAGGAAAGGGTAACAAAGAAAATAAGGCGAACACACAGGGCCCATTGGCCAACAGAAACGCCATAGAGGCGGACGTGTATTATTATTATTACTATTATTACTAATATTATTAAATTTATATACATATTTCAATCAAATATGCACATAATGTAACACAATAACATGTAAAAAACTTATCATTATGGTATTGATTAGAGTATAATTCAATAACAATTTCATAATGAAATTGAAAATTTATGTTGCAAATAAAATGTATAATAAATTGCCATTTGTGAATCATTTTCCACAAAAATTACTTATGGTTCCATTTCAATTGTATACAATTCCTAAAAAATATTTTCATTTGTGGATACATATTTCATTAAATAATTTTTTACTCGAATTTGACTACACATATTCATACATATATGTAATACATATAGTAGAAAACCGTTCTGAAGCCGGCATAAAACTATTTTCGCACATTTATTATCGGCGTTTATTATTATCGACGAGCGAACCTCGTCAAATTCTCATCATCACCATCATCGTTAAATAATCTTCCGCAAATTGAACTATTCAAATTTCCGGTATTATAGCACAAAAAAGCACATTAAAAATGAAGTGCCAAAAAGAGACGACTGAACGAGAGAGAGGGGGGACAAAGATAGACTTCCTATAAAAAATGTTTTCTTTCTTGCTGGCTTTTCGTATCGTGCAAAATGTGTGACGGCTGCCGCTGCTGCCAATTCGACGAAATTGCATTGGCGCTTTTTTGCGACTGTTGAAAATTGCTCACTTTTGTTCATTTGCCCTCCTCGCCCCCCATCCTTGTTTTGAATGGAAAATAAACTTGTTTTGAATGGAAAATAAACAAACTTTAATTTCCTCGTTTTTTAATTCTTTGCTCTGATTTTGTTTTGGCATTCCGTCTTATGTACGTATTTTTTGATGCCATTTAAACATTTTTTACGTGCAAAAAGAATGAAATTATGCTTTTTACCTTTTCAATTTTGTACAAAATTCAGCGTTTTGTAAGCGATATTTTTATAGAATTTTTCCAATTTTTTAATAATCCTTTTTTTCATAATTTATTTATTTATTTATAATTTTAGCATTATTTTACGTCCTTATTGCTTCACGATTG
This sequence comes from Deladenus siricidicola, assembly GCA_009724625.1. Lineage (NCBI taxonomy): Eukaryota > Metazoa > Nematoda > Chromadorea > Rhabditida > Sphaerulariidae > Deladenus > Deladenus siricidicola. The sequence continues at coordinate 10,447 of SAUE01000094.1, read as the reverse complement.
AAAATATTTAAAAATGATTTGAAAATAAATTGTAATTTTATGCTTTTTTATCAGCTTCTAGATGGCGCAAAATTTGAAATGTTCTTGTAATTTAAAAATACAAATTTATAATTTATTACACAAACTTTGATGATAATACTATTTAATTTGCTTCAATTGAAAATTAATTTATTTTAATTAAGAAATTTGTCTTAAAAAATTCACAAAAATCTCGGATTTATGTCGAATTTTGTGTTATAAATAATATACAAAAAAGACACTCCTTCGAAAATTTTTGGAATAATATTGACTCGAAAAAAGGTGGCGACCTTAAAATAGCTGAAATTGTGTAGTTTGTTATTGAGGTTTGTTAACACACATTAATATTTCCAAAAAACACGCATATTTACATAAATTACATATTGAGCAAAAGTCAAAAAAGGTATTATTTATTTTTAACGTTTTCCATTTTATTTCAATTTCAAAACCTTTTCTCCTTCTCTCTCTTGCTTCCTATTTCTCTTCCTCTCTCTTCCTCTCTCTTCCCCTCTCTTCCTCTCTCTTCCTTTCCCTTCCTCTCCCTTCCTCTCTTCTCTTTCTCGCTTGTTCCCTTTCTTGAGTTACAGGCCCTCTCTCGGGGCCACAATAATTCTTTAAAAAAGTTGACATAAAAATGTTGTGTAAAATTTTTCGTACTGGAAAACGCTGTGGAGCGCGTAATTTTTAATGCTAATAAATGCACTGAATGTTTTTTGTTTGAAATTTATTTGTTGGGAATCGATTCGTTTATGTGGCATTTGACTCAAATAAGTGTGGGGAAGTGTAGTTTCGTTTTTTTTTGTTAAAATCTCTTACTCCATTTCTCTCTTACTCCCTCTCTCTTTATCTCTCTCTTGTTCCCTCTCTCACTCTCTTGCTCTCTCGTTATTGCTTCCTTTCTCTCTTCTTCCTTCTCCTGCTCACACTCGCTTTTGCTCTATTCCTCTCACTCTCACTCTCTGTTGCTCTCTATCTCGCACTCTCGCTCTCTCGCTCACTCTCGCTCTCTCTTACTCTCTCTTTCTCACATTTTTTTGCTTTTCTTTCATTCCCTCTATGAATTATTTTCTCTCGTATATGTTTTTGATCGTCTTTATCAACATCTTGAAAAGCATTATTTTAATATATTTTTTGTATTATACATGTTTAATTTTAGCAAAATGTAATTTTTTTATCACAATTATCATTTTTTTTATCAAGTTTCACACGTAGAAATGGATGATGCTTTGGTAATTTTAAATAATTTACAACTGAAGCTTTACACAATAAATCAGAAGGCGAAATGATCACATGAAGAAGCCAAAGCTCAACGCTTCGCATGAATTTCAACTCAACTTCACGCAACTTTACAAGTTTCTTTTTAATGTCTTTGAATAAAGACTTCAGAAAAATCGCAAAGCGTTAAAAAATTTTAAATAATAAAAAAATTATAAAATCTTCTATTCATTTTTTGAATACGGAAGTCAATATGGAAGTCAAAAGTCAATAAAAGTTTTTGAAAATGAAAGTACAAAAATGTTATCCTCACCTAATTTAAAATGATGTGTGTGTAATTTACAAATTTTAGACGGTCGTTTTATATTTCGAGAAAGCTATCCGTCTTTCACCGACCCCGACTCCTGGGCCTTTCTCGTCACGGGCGTTTACCTGGTGCTATTCGTTTTCGGAATGTGCGGGAATGCGTCGACCGCCACGCTCATCCACAGCTGGGGCGGCCTGCGCGCATTGGTGTGTCGCGCCGCCAGCGATAGTCGCGCCGCAGCCGCCGCCAAACAGATCGATGAGATACATAGTACTGGAGGTACGGGCACCACCGGCAAACTGGCGGCACCGTACCCGCACTACCCCAAAGTGCTTCCCCGGCACAGCGACTATCTATTCATTTATCTGCTGGCGCTGTGCATTGTGGATATGATTGTGCTGATGAGTTTGCCAACAGGTAATGCTTATTTAAATATGTAATTAAATCTAGATGAATGTTCTGTTAGGTTGTCCAGACATTTTTATGAGTTTTCTTTCCAAAATCAAAGTTAAATACATATTTCCGTCTCAATCATATCTCGAATTAATAATATCCCTTACAGCGATGGTCGACAGTTTTATTGGCGTTTGGATTTTCGGGAGTGCATTTTGTAAACTTCATCAATTTTGCAGTACTATCGGAAGGCTTGCCTCGGCTTTTTTGGTTGGTTTACGTTTGAATCCAAAACAGATCATAAAACGTTGGCGGCGGTTTAACAATATCGTCTGATATGTATGAATTACAGCTTATAAATGGGTCGGATCGACAACTAGCTAATTTTCTTACATATTTAATACATATGTTTTGTAATACATTCCTTAACAGTTTGATTCTTTTCTTTAGATTTGCGCGATGACGGTCAACCATTGCTATTGTACGAAACGCAATTTCGACATTCACAACTGCATTACCAACAACAATACCGAGCTAGCAAAAACCGTAAGCACTATTGAGATGGAGAAGTGCGGAGAATTTTTGCCAAATATTTCTGTGAAAAATACTCAAATTAATTTCAATCGACCGTATTCGGGAGTTATTTCGCTGGTCGTTTCGTTGTGCTTGATTGCTGTTGCCTTTGTATTTTTAATACCGTTGCTGGTAAGATTTTTTTGATAAAAAAATTTTAAAATCTCGAATTTCATAGGCGATAATGTTTATTTAAAATGTGGTTTTATCAAAACGTGTGTACAATAAATATGGCCTAATTATGCATACGTGTGTATACATATATTGTCTGATTAAAATACGGTCAATTGAATAAATATTCAGATTTATGTACAGCCCCAAAAAGTGCTCCTCTTCGATTCCGTACGCGAAGGAGTCAAGAATAACGTGAATATCACTGTAGTAATTCAATATCGCATCTACAAGTGCATTGACGCAATGCCGATAAATGTTCTATTATGGTTTACGGGTTCCACTTTTGTGATTGGATATTTTCTCACTTTTGTCATATTTATTGGCACAAATTGTTATCTGATTACTCTTCTCAGGTAATTCATTCGTTAATGAAATTAGCAATTAATGTTACTTTTATTCCCATATTTTATGAACCTTAGTTTTTTTAGTTCAGAAATTAGTAGCAAAAAAAGTTTTTATTAGAACTGTTTAATACAGGTGTATGTATACATATACATAATACATAAACGCCAGGTATTCGCTTCTTTAAAATAAAACGAGAAAATACTTATAATAAATGTGATTGGCAGACTCAAAACACTCCTTTGTGTGTATTCTTTCAAGTGAGCCTGTGGCGCGTCTGATTCCAGTCCAGAAGGTCGGGTGTTCGACTCACTCCAGCCTCAAAAATTTTACCAATTTTTTTAAAATAAATTTTAACGGTTCCTTAACAAAAATTGTCTTTCTATAAATTTTTGTGCTTTTTAACGCTTTTTGATTTTCCACCAACAACTTTTCACCTTTTGAACATTTTTTACATTGAAATAAGACTAAAAATGCATTCAATAAAATCAAAACAATTTTAGACGAGGAATTGCTTCACTAAATTCAAATAAAACGAGGTCTATTAAACGTGTAAGTGCCTACATAATAATGATTGGAATGCTGTATTACGTAAGTTGGGCACCGTATTGGTCGAGTGTACTGTACGTGAGCTACGTTGATCTCTTTGAGTCTCGCTCCATTAAAACGCTAGAAAGTGGCGCCCAGCATACGATGTTTCTCGTCTATTTGGCGCATATTTTTTCGTTTATGAACGCCGCCACGAATTGGCTACTCTATTCGCGAATGATTGCGCATTTGAACGGAAGTGACTCCAGGCATCGGCTTTACGCTGTAAACAACAACTTCTGTACAAATCAAGCACCCGCAATCTCGGAAACGTTTTGTCAGCGTCAACAGAGCTTGTAAGCAATTACATACATATATTACATTATACGATAGATACTACATACATGTACACATATATCGTTATACCCTCAGTCTTTTAAAGTTTTTAAGTTATAAAAAGTTTGAAAAGCGCTTAGACTTCGAAACGGACGTTCCTCGTTCGATCTCGAATATTATGCGATCTCTCAAAGTCATTCTCAGAACTTGCTGGGCGACGAACGCCGACTGGGTGGTCTAAAAAATCCACGAACGTTTAGGTCTTCCATTCGTGGAAGCCGATCCGTAGAAGGGATCCATTTGATTGTTTGAAATTTTCATAATATTGTTTCTATGTATTATGTATTTTTCGCATATTATGAATATTTTCTATAAAGATTTCGAACAATAACAATTCTCAGCTGATACATACTTATACATAAATTGAATTTCAATTCTGAAGCTAAATTGTGGAATATGACTACAGATTTACACAAAAATTTTCAGACAATTACCGACTTTTTGGAAGTAAAGAAAGAATTTATGTATTTTATTTTTAAAATTTTACTATTAAAATTAATTCTAAATGATGTTATGAATCAGAAAATGTGGCGTGAATGATTTATATGTGTGTAGCTGTTCGATGAAAAACATTTTGCCTCAACAATTATCAACACTGCTGACGTCCAAATCTGAGTAGTTCAATTATACTAATATTTTGATTTGGCTATTTTCAAATCAGATATCAATAAAAATGAAAAATTGGAAATATCTGATACATATATATTTCTGGCTAATCTGATATATATTTCTGACCTGTTTAGCTGATTTAAATTTATTTGAAAAAACTTTTGCATAATTTGACATTATAATGCATTAAATTTGAGTTTGTGGTGACAAATATTACCACGTTTTGAACACGTCATTTGGTATATATATATATGAAATTTTTATGTATCTATTATTGTTGAATATAATTTTGTAATAATTATTTTTGTAAATACACCTTTATTTCTCGGTAAAATGTTTTCAACCATTTGTTTTTGTGGGCGTACGGTTTGCCAGAAACATCCGCTCATTCCACTTTCAAAATGGCGCTTTTTGCAAATAAAAGAAATAAATTAAGAATTTCTCAAAAAGCTGCCCAGCATCTGTTGTCAAATTTTTTGACGGCGCATCCAAAATTTCTAATCGGTTTGCCTCCGCTTACACACATTCCCCACACACGGACACCCACAACCAACACACATGCAGATAACACACATACACACGCACACGCAGTCGGACGAATGTGCGCGCATCATTTCTTTAAAATGAAATTTAAACAGAATTTGGGATAAAATTCGTTGGGAAATGCGAAAGGCTTTTCTACCACTTTGTTGGTAATTTTTTTTCGCAGAGGACAATTTTTAAATTGAGGCGAAGGAGATAAAACCATTTGATAATGTTGTGTTTCCTAGCCGAAATGCCCTCCTCTAAAATTTTTGGTTGGTTATTCGCGTAATTTGTGGGCAGAAATTCGTTGTTTAAAAGTTATTTACTTCATTTTCGGTTACATATTCATTTTGTTTTTATCATTTTTGCATATGACATTTTCATGCGATAGGTGAAAATTTCATATTTTTACAACAAAACGCCAATATTATTCCAATAAAAAATGAGAAAAAATCAAAAGATATTATCAAAAAAATTATTAGAAATTATTAGAAAAAACTATTTTTATTAGAAAAAACTATTCCACACGACTGGGTATAATTTTTTTCGAATTAATTTTTTTGGTATTACCCATTTCCGGATCAATTTTTTTTGATTTTCGGTTTGGCGGTCGTTTTCTCTATCTCTTTGTCTCTTCTCTCTGTCTCTCTCTCCTCATCTCTCTCTATCTAGCTCAATCATCATCATCAGCATTCGATAAATTATGTTCAATTATTAATGACTCATATGGAAATGTGGAAGACGTCGCGAACGTCGATTGTAGTGATATAGAGATTTTTTCGTTTGTTTTTTAATATTTACGTGTTTATTTTTGATTTCTGATTGCTTTGATCACACTTTCCCTTTTTACATATACTATAAATTTCAAAAATAATTATTTTCACATCTTATTGATACACACATACATACATACATACATACATACACAATTTTTTGGAATATTTTCACACGCTTTTCTGATATTGATCTTTTTTTTCAAATTTTCATTATTTTTCCAATTAAAATTATTTATGCATTTTATTTCATATACAATACTATACATATACATATGAATGAATGAAGAGCGATAGTGAAGAAAATTGGATGTTTTTAACAGTGAAAATGTTTTAGTCATTACACAAAAAACATACTTTTTTCTAATTCGTTCTTTTATATAAAAAATTTAATAAAGACAGAGTGAAAATTAACAATTATTCAGATATGTCGGCTTCAAAAGATCGATCCAAGGTGCGATTAAGATCCTTTTTCGGCCGAATTTTCAACAACAACAACAGCGGCGGCGCAAATGCGTCCGGCGGTGGCGAATCCACGGATTCCGTGAACGGCGGCGCCGCCGCCGGTACGATCAACGAAATTAGCGGTCCCTTCAACACCGTACACCGCATTCACGTCGGCTACGATGGACAAAAGTTTTCCGGCCTTCCAAAGACGTGGTTGGACATTTTGCACAGGGAGATTAGGTATGTTTGTGAAATTACGTATTTTTAATAACATGTTTGTGAATTACGTAAACATGTTTTTACTACTTATAATTTTATTGTAAAATTTTATTTTATATAAATTTTTTTGATATATGGACATATTAGATTTTATATAAAAAAATATTTTACGTAAATATTTTTTGTTATAAAATCTAATAATTTATCTGTCTGTCCAGATATTTTGCATCGCCTAAGACTCAGGCTACCAGACTTGGTATTGCATACAACAAATGACACTGAGATAATTGCGGCCGACAGTTTCGGCCCAGACAATTCCGGCTAGAATATCAAAAAAAATTTAAAATCAAATACAATATTTTTATAGTTTTGACGGTTAATGTTAATCCCGTTTAAGGGTGGCTCGGGCCCACTTTTTTCCAGGCCCGGCCGGCCCGAAAGTTTTAAGCCCGGCCCGGCCCACTCATTCTTGGGTCCGGCACGGCTGGGCCGGTTAGGCTCGGAAATTTTTTGACAGGCACGCTTTCCGGCCGGACCAAACTTCGATCGGATTCGAAAAGTTATAGTTAAGGTGGTAAGCCCCACAGGTGACTGGGGGAGTATAAGACGGGGTCTCGTCCCCGGCGCCACCGTCGTGTTTGTGGTTCACGACTCAGGCCACTTGGCCTAACGTCCCACCGTCTCTGACGGTCGTGGCGATGTTTGTAGTCCGGCTGGGAAGGGGTAGGAGATCGAAGTGCCGTGGTCGTGCGGTTAGCCTTAAAAGGTCGGGGGCGGTCAGCCTAATCGACCGGCCATAAGACGTCCCCCTCAAAAGTGGGCCGGTGCAAGTGCATCGGGCACCCCATTGGAGGAGAGTTTCATTTTTTTCGTTTATTTAAAATTTTTATTCATCAGCTGGGTGGCGAATGGGTTGTGGAATCCTCAGAAGAATGCAGTTTATTAATGTTATTGCTTTTTCACGAAAACATATTCAAATTATACATTATTTTAATTGTGCGACGTATTTTAATTTCAATTTTAAATTTTAAAAATTCAAAATTGACATGCATAATTTTCAAAATTTGATTACAAAAAATATTCTTGATGATATCTTTCATAATTTTTAAACTTTTTACTAATTTAAATATACGGACAAATATTTTGTTTATATTACTTCATAAAGTTAAAAAACCAAATAATACATATATTGAAAAATAAAATCAAAATTGCCATTCGGTTAAAAAAGTAAAATTTACTTAATCATGTCAGTAATTAAAAAAAAACCAAAATTTTAAATAAGTTTTTCAATCACATACAAGTTATCAAAATTATTTTCCATGTCAAAAAATTTCCGGGCTCAGCCGGGCCGGACCGGCCTGAAATTTTTGGGAACGGCCCGATACCCGGCCGGCCCGACACGGCCCGGCCCGCGAGCCACCCCTAGTCCCGTTAAATTTTTAGGCATTCCATCACAGCTTATGTATTCCGTGAAATATTTAATTTTAATTTAAAAGAAATTATTTTGATATTTCGACCGCAATTGCTTGAGCCGCAATTGTCGCCACACGATAATAAATTATTTTAGCGAGGCTGATCAAAAGAAAAATCCGACCGCCGTCGTAACCGCGCTCAAATTTTACGCGACCGCGTTAAAGCAGAAACAAAATGAGAAGTTTATGATCACGAAATCCGTCTACCCGTCCGACGACGACATCGACGTCGACTTGGTGATTCGTCAAAAAGACGATATGTGCGCTCACGGCACGCTAACGTCGCGATCTGCAAAGCCGGAAAAATCTTCCACGAATTACGGTATGTTTTGTATTAAATTGCTTGATGTACATACATACATGAATGTATGATAAATGTTGCAAGTATGATGAACAAGGGTTATGCGGAAATTCCGAATCGAAATTTTTTTGGGATTTGCAGATCTATTGTAGCGGGACTTCCCGTTAGTTCAACTCCTGATTCTTTCACCATATTTTATTCACATTAATATAGTGGGGAAGAGAGGAGCCAGTGGGGAAGCAACCGATTCCCAGCTGGTATCAAGGAAGAAGTGAAGAGATTTCCGGATGGAAATCTCCTTCCTTTTTCTTTGCTGCCAGCTGTGATGTTTGTTTCACTGCTGTCTCTTCTCTTACCCTAATTCATTACATACAATATCAATACATAATATTCATTCACTACACTATCTTAGGAGATTCAAGCTACAGTACGATAGTTTGTCACTTTTTTGGATTCAATTTTTATGATAGTTTCAGCTATCGCCAGCTCGTCGACGCTCGACAGCGTGCAAACGTCGTGCTCTGAGCCGACGACTTCGGACAATTCGTGTAATGCTAGCGAACGACTTCCGTTCGACTACACAACGACCGCGCCACACCGCTCGGCGGACGATCGGAACAGCGAGGAGTGGCCGGCGGCTCCGCCCGCGCCTCTCAATGACGGTATGATTTTTATCTAGGCAAATTTATTTATTTTATTTTGTAGATATAGATCGGGGTTGGCGGAAAAAATAAATTTTATTTGTGAAAAGTTACAAAACCATAAATCACAAATTTTTTAATTGTAATATTATGAATTTTTTTAAATAGAAATTTGTAAAGTTTTTGAGTAAAAGAAAAAATTAATTTCTTCATGTTACAGCGGGCGATTTGACTACATTTGGCGGGCAGAATGCCGCGTTCACAACGCTCAGTCGACAGGGTCCGCGAAGTGCCTCGCAAAAGTCGCAAAAATCGATGAGCGGCGCCGGAGGTGGCGGCGGCGCGCGCACCGTCGATTTTCAGCCAATGCCGCCGCCGGCGGTTCCGCCGCGATCCGCTACTACTGTATGCGCGACGTCCTCGTCAACGTCCGTCACTCATAATTCTACGGTACCTCACTCAAAGTCGGCCACACCATTTTGCGCCGCCGCAGCCGGCGTTGACCACGCGGCGGCCGGCTCAGACGTCGCGGTTCCGAAATCAACGTCCGAAAATGTAAACATCGCCGGTTTGCATATAAACGCAGGTGAATCGTCGCCGCAGACGGAAAGGCGAATTGCTGACGCAAACTCTGATGTAATCGTCGATAAAAACTCACTTAGCTCCGCCATGTCTCCTACGGGAACGGCCGCGGCGGTGCCGCCGATTCCACCGGTGCGAAAAAGTTAGTTTTTGTTAAAATTTAAAATTTTGTTAAAGTTTTGAAAACATTTTTTGAAAAATTTGCATTCAGGCAAACGTTCGACCACGAACACGCCGAATGCTGGCGGTACGCCCGTCACTAACGTCGCCGCTACCGCCATCAAGCAAATGCCGCCTCCGCTTCCACCCAAACCAACGGTACGCTTTTTTTCTTCATAATTTTCACTTGATTTCGGCCATTTATGACAATAATATTGAAACATATTTTCAAACTTTGAGCTTTGACCTCTGTCAGCAGTAAATGAATTCAAATGGGTTCATGTGTTGGGCTTGCTCGGGATTTTGCACACACAGATTTTGAAAATTCTTTTTTAATCTGTAGCCATTTAGTCACCCCACAAATAAAATAAAATGAAATTTTCAAAATTCGTGCAAAACCAAAGTTATATTTATTGGCATCTTGCGTAGAGCCTGAGATGGATCTCTGGATTTATTTTTTATTTTTTTCAATTGTTTATTTTTGTTGATTCAAATCTGTGCAGATTCACTGGTTATTACTGTACATAACAAATACATACACCGTACATATGTATTTGTTTTTTGTGTGTGTATGTATGTGTGTGAAGCTTTTTTGTTTTGAATTTCCGTTGTAAAAATTACAAAAAAACATTACAAAAAACTAGATTTTCTCAAAAAAATTTCTAATTGTTTTCATATACATATATACCAAGGGTGTAAAAATTTTCGATTTTCGGTTTTCGATTTTCGATTTTCGGCGTTTTTTTCTTTCGATTTTCGGTTTTCGATTTTCG
>SAUE01000093.1:42544-55106 GCA_009724625.1 Deladenus siricidicola | reverse complement strand
AATTAAAAAATTAAATAGAGCGAATAAAATCAAAAACGAACGAACGAAAAGCATTCGGCGAAAAACCATTTTTTTTGAAAAATGCCGAAGAAAAAGACAAAAAATGCCGCCCAAAGGCATTTTGCGAAAAAGTACGTCTTATCATTGTAATTAGCATTGGCAGGACAAAAATTTCGTTCCGCAAATTCGCTTTTCGCAATAAATTTTCCGCCACATATCTCAATTTATGCGCCGGCTTAGTCTTATATACTGTAAGATGTATAAATGTTCTGTATTGTAGACATATATACTGTAATATATATTAAATGTACTGTATGTATTATATGTATATACATATAATGTAAAATACAGGGTGGTTCAAAAAAAAATCCCGCGCCATAGCGCAGCTGAAAACGCAGCTAGAAGTTCGAGATTTTTTGGACCAAAACAGACTGAGATATACACAATCTCCGAAGCAGCCTATTTTTTCGATGTTTTTTATTTATAAAAACATTAGTTTTTGATGAAATCGCAAAATTCAAAAAAAGAATAAAAGAGAATTGCAAGACGCATCTACAGTAAAAATTTCAGATTTTTAGCTGCGTTTTCAGCTGTGCTATGGCGTGGGATTTTTTTTGAACCACCCTGTATAATATATGTATATGCTGTAATAAATATACTGTAAATAATATACTGTAATTGCACAGATTGTTGAAATCATATTAAAATAACTCAATTCCACATGTATATACTATGTATTAGGTCGGGGAATAAGTTTTTTCGTTTTTTTTTTGTAAATGCATAAAATCATAAAATCAATAAAACATAAATAAAACAAACATAAATAAAACAAAAAAATAAATAAAACAAAAGTTTTAATGAAGTTTTGTTTTTATGTTAGAGCGTTTTTACGCATACATTTTGATATATAAATTGCTACACTTTTTGTTCAAAAATAATATTCTATTCAAGATGACTGAATTATTCTTCAAGATGACTGAATTATTCGTTCTTGTATGTTCTTCGAGTTTCGCCGTGGCAGCAAGACGAAACATTTGTGGAGCATTTGGTGATCAAGCCGTATCTTTACGCGTCTGCCAGCAATGGCTTTCCCGCTTCAAGGACGGCGATTTTGATCTCAACGACAAAATTGAAGCCCTCCTTGACAAATATCCTCGTCAATCGTCTCGAGAACTTTCTGATAACATTGGTATTACTCATAAAACAGTTTTAAATCATTTGCACCAAATGGGAAAAATTCAAAAAAATCGGAAAAAGTGTCACACCTTCTGCTGGAATTCAACGCTCGGCTACCACCCCTTCTCTGCTCGTGTGACAACAAAAAAGCGGAATTGTTACTGGAGAAGAAAAGTGGATATACTAAGCTTCTCCAGATAATCCCACACACGATAAACAATGATTGGATGCTAGCCAGCCTTCAACTTCAGCGTCCAAACCGCATATTCATCAAAAGAATGTGGTGCTCTCCGTTTGGTGGGGGCAGCAAAGGAATATTCTATTACGAACTCTTTCACCGTGTCAAGATGTGAATGTGGATCTCTAACAACAACAAATGTTGCGTTTGAGTGAAGAAATTGAAGAAAAACGCCAACTTCGATGCCAACAAGAACGAAAAGTAAGTATGCTTACGACAACGCTGGACGACAACGCTTTTTCGATTCTCAGCAGGCTGTATTCTACCGCTACGGAATTTTTCAATCGCCTATATGTTGGCAGAATATCATCGATAATAATGAAAATTATTTGGTTGATAAAGGTTGTTTTGTGAAAAAGTTCTAAAGACATACTTTTCACTGAAAAAACGAAAAAACTTATTTCCCGACCTAATACATACATATGTATGTATAATATGCAATAATTATAATATTTAATAAAAATAATAATCATAAATTGAAAATAACGAAGATATTGTTGATGATGACTTTCGTATATGTATGTATTTCAATGGCAGGTACAATAATAACAACATATGTATATGTATGTGTATGTATGTGTGCTGTATGTGCATAATCTTTAATACAGCAATTTACAGTAATCTTTAATACAGTAATTTTTTTAATTGCGCTGAAAAAACCGAAATGCCAATTCAAAAATAAGTTTGTTTATGTCTAATTCACAACAGAGAGCTGATCTACATATCTAGAACTTTATCATATTGCACATATGTACAAAAATTTATTAACTGTAATAGAAAAAATTTAAAAGCTCAATTTTTAAAGCATTTATTTTTTAAAGCATTATTAATAAATCGTTAAACGACTTGCATTAATTTTTAAGTTTGTCATTGCCGAGAAAGGCCCAAAATATTCACAAAATTTCCGAAAAAGGACATAAATGTGGAAAAAGAAAAAAAAATTTATTACGAAAAAACCCACCGCCACCACTATTATCACTACCACTACCACCACCAGCGGCGGCGACAAAATTGTAAAATTGTGGAATTGTAAATAAATAAAAGATTTGAAATATCAAAAAAGACACACGCACGGATCATACACAAACACATACATATATCAATCAATAATCAAGCAAATTAATTTCTTTCCTAATTAATTTCAATCGATTTGCACTCTCCACTACTCATTCATTCATTCATTCATTCTTGTTATTATTATTATTTTATTTTAATTTTATTTTTGGTATTTTTATTTTTATTTTTTGCTTTTTCTACATACATATGTACGTATATGCGAAGTTTTGAACGAAGTATAATTACGTAAAATTACAATTTTCAATTTTAATTAGACCAAAAAAATGTACTGCAAAATAGTTTAAAAAATTTTGTAAAAAAATGAAAAAATTGGCGTAGTGCCAATTTGCATTTACGTAAAAAAATTCAAATGTTATTGAAAAATGACAATTTGGAACTTGACGCCACAATAAATGCGAAATTTGACGCAATCGGCAAACGCACATCGAATAAAAAATGGAAAATTTGAGAAAGAAAGCAAAAAATCACACAAAATCACCACAACAACAACAACCACAACAGCAACAACAACAACAACCGCAAAAACGCGCAGACTTTTGCGTGCAAATCTCTGCACAAATTTGCGTTGTGTGCGCTAATTAAAATTGCAGTGAATGAAGAAGAAAAAAAAATATATAATGAGAGAAAATTTGCTGCCGTAAATTTTCGATCGGTTATGAAACGACGACGACCGACCGACCGACGAAAATATTGTTTTGTGACGAAAAAGCTGAAAACTCATCCGACCAATCATGATCACGTTACGCAATTTGCAATTTCCACACCTTTAAAAATTAGAAATCGAGCGCGATGATAGCCCACCAGCGACGCTGTAATTTGCATCATGTTCGCATTAGATATTAGATGCGCTGTCCACATTCTGCGAAGGTCGAATGCGCGCACACACAGACACACACGACACACGAAGATACACACATACACACACAACACACCACGCAGGCACACACAAACACACACACACATACATACCTACACACACATACACACAAACACACATAGACACACAAACACACACATTTCGTTACTGGAACTGGATGTGAGTAAGGTGGATGGATACAAAAATTGTATTTGTATCCAAAGTCGACTTACTTACTTTTTTCCATTTTTATGCCGACAAATCGCTTTTGAAGATTTTTTTAGACGAATTTGCAGCCGCGAACGTTGTTTACTGAAGAAATTTGTAAATGCAAAAAATGGATTGGGACGAAGGAGAAGAATCCATTATTTGCTACAAGAATCCGTTATTGTCTGCTGCATGCATTTTTCATGATAAACAAAATATGCAAATAAAAATTATTCAAATAGAAAAGAATGCTTTGCAAAATTTGCTACGATATTCGCTTTTTTGCTACGATACTATACAAAAAATCAATGGATTCATAAACGAAAAACAACAACAACAGTAACGACAACCATCACATGTTTACCACATCTGTGTTAAATCGATTTACAAAACGCAGAAGAAGAAAAAAGAAGAAGTGAGACTATTGATAATGAAAAGGGGGGGGGTATAAAAAATTATCACAAAGAAGAAGAAGAATAAGAAGAAAAGAAAAAGCTCCGCTCATAAAAAGGCGATCTCACGCAGCGAAAATGCGCAAGAAAAATGCACAAAAATACGCATTCGCGCAAAAATCACTCTCGTCGCGATTTCACAAAACGCTGGGCGTTTCGGTTTTTTTCTCCATTACCCAGCCAGCGCTTCTCAAACAGAAGACAACAACAACAACAACAATAAAAAATTGGAGGGGGGGAAGGCACAGCAAGAAAACTGCACGCCGAAAAATAACACTAGCCCGACGCTGCACTTTTCAACCATAATTATTTCAGAAATAAGACAAGGGGGATGAATGGAAGAAGATGGAACGATGATACACTGCGAGAAAGAAGAGATGTCATAATTGAAGAATAGAAGTGAAGAAGGAAGAAAATATTCGCTCTCTCTCTATTCTAATCTTTCTCTGCTCTCTCTCTCTGCTCTCTCTTTCTGCTCTCACCGCTTCTAGTAATCAGAACGGCGACAAAGGAAAAACGACCAAAAAATGAAAAAATCTCTTCCCACGAACTCTTTTTCTTTCGAAAATGAATGAAAGAAAAGAAGACTTTTGTAAGAGAGAAAAAGTCTTTAATTTTTGAGAGAGAAAGACGTCATCAAAGGTCAGTCGCCATTGCAAAAATTCAAAAAAGTAACGAAAGGAAAGTAAAAAAAATCATAATAAAAAATTTGTTATGAAAATACAAAAATTGAATAAAATATGAAAAATTTCCTTTTGTTATGATTATTATTAAAAATAGTGCAATTTTTTATTAAAAATAGTGCAATTCAGCTCTCGTAGGGTAGTCTCGCATGAGTATAATATGTAGACTAAAATATTCTATATGTATGTGGATACACACCTCTTCTTTTTTACACCTTTTCTTGTTGCATAACGTACCGTATGTATGTAGTCACATAATATACCATAGTCACATAATGTACCATAGTCACATAATGTACCGTAGTGAATATTTTACCAGTTCCACTTTTTTTCAACTCCAGTTCATAAATGTGATTTGATACAAATGACTTGTTCCCCACAAAATGCGTGAATCGCGGGAGAGGGGGGACAGATACCATCTTGTTTATACAGTGCTACACCCACACATCTGATTCACATTACACGCTATTTCTATTCCACGTAGATTCAACTTTTATCTTCTAAGATTCGCTGGTATATTTCTCCTTTACTACTTTCATGTTCACCATTTGCCTTATCTCTTTCATCGATAATAAAAAAATTGAAAACCGCAATAACATTCTTTCCTTTTCCTTTGCATTTATTTTATTTATTAACTTTGGCCAACCGGAAGTGATTAGAGACAATTGCGAATGAGGAAAAGGAAAATACATAAATACAATAACGTAAATTTTGAAAAATGTGTATGTGTATGCATCTCTTATGTGTATTTCTTCTTTCTTCGTACACTTCCTAATTCAAAACATTTCTGTTGTTCGCGTTTGATTTCATTGCATAATATAATCAAAGACGAATAAGATACATCTTAGAATTTAGAAAAGGGAAGGAAGTGTTTAAAAAGGCGAGCGGTTTTATACGTATGTATGTAACTCGGCAATTCCGATCACCGTAGTTATCTAAAACTAATATGTAGCAAACTCTGAATCCTGAGCACCAGTGTTGGGACTTGAATCCGGTGTGAATCCGATTGAATCCGTATTCAAACAGCGGATTCAAAAGTTTGAGGCTTTACAACTGTGTCAATTTGTATGTTTTATATAAATAAATATACCATTCGATTTACCTTGACGAGGTCTCTACGTGGTCAAAATCGGTTTTTTTCAATATCTTCTTTTTTTTAAACCTCTGAAGTCGGTTAACAATTGAAATTAGAAAGAAGCTTCAATAAGTCAAACACAAAAGAAAATAAAACCTTAACTTACGTCACGCCGAGAGGCAAGCAAACTGTGCGCTAAGTGCCAGTCAATAGAAAAAGTCAAATGATTGGGAAAATGATCAATCAAACAAAATCAATTTAATCCATTTATATTTAAAAAAAGCGTAATGCCTGTTGGACACAAATTTACATTCTAAAAGTGTAGGATGACTAAAATTTAGTTTATATTATGTCTGTCCAGTTTCTTCTAAATTCAATTTCAGTAGCGAAATTTTATTTTGCGAACAATTTTTACAAATTTATGGACATGATTCCATTACATAACAACAAATTCAACAAGCAAATATCTAAAGGCTGTTTATATTCTCCATAATTTGAGCGAATTATCGAGAGAGTCGGAAGAAGTGCATTCTGCATATTGCCTCAGCGGCGCGCGTGAATCCCAACGCCGAAACAATTCGTCCGCCGGCGCAAAATTCTTCTCTTCTTCCGCACAAGACTCGTCCGATGAAGAATTTGAACATTTATCCGACGAGTTTCGAGTGAGCAATGGCCGAGGAAAAACACACTGACCGGAAGTGGCGGCGATAATTGGCGCCGTTGGGTGCACACTAAATTCACGAAAAATTTCCCCCATTTTCCATTAAAATTAACGAATCCTCCATGATTTCTCGTTCATGGCAGAATTCCCCAATATCACTGGCGAAGAGGCTGAAACAAAGCGGCAAACCTCAGTCCGGTCACAGCGGCTTTGCTAGACGGAATTATCCAACTTGGTCTCAAGGATTCTTTTAATGTTGCATCCGACTGATGATTATTCAATTTCAATTCATGGATAAGAATCGAGCCAGTTGAACTTCCGCTGAACAAATACCGATCAAACCTAAAAGAATTCTATCGCTTAAAACATGATAGATAATTGGCGCCGTTGGGTGCACACTAAATTCATTTTTGTCACTTTATCGACACAAATAATTTATTAAAAAAATTCATTTTTCTATAATTTCTTAGTTCTATTTTCGGAATGTTTACACCACCCAAAAAACTAGCCTGTCCAGCTGGAAGTGAAAGCGTTGATTCGTCTCAGCGGGTCGGTAAAAAGTTGAGAGCACTTTTACAGGAAAGCGAAGATCAAAACACTCGATTACGGAGCTCTAAATACAGCAAAAAATATTGGTCGTTAAACAATAAACATAGAAATTAGCTTTGGCAGAATATCGTAAATAAAACAACCTTCCGACATCCCGTAAACAGCAGTTTGCCATCAGAGGAATATTGTAAATGCGTAACACCGGGACTTTCCGTTTGAAACAAACAATCGCACGCGCCCGTGTGGTCCGAGTAGAGTCCCACTAAAAAGTGATTAAAATAACGCACACTGAAAAAAACCAGAGGAAATTATCAAATAAAAATATATAATCGCTCTTAATTAAATTGCTTGTAAAGTTATTGCACACTGTTCTAGGTCATTTCTTTTTTGGAGAAACGGCTAAGATAGTATCGCAAAATTTGCAATTTTCAAATTTTTCATTTAAGACGCGAGGTCTGAGAAAATGAGTTTTATTTACACAGAGCCGGAAGATGGATTTTGTCATAGTCTTCGATTTGGCTTAAACTTATGTCATAGAGGCAGAAAAACGTGCTGATTCCAAATCTGAAAGAATTTTGTCGATCCGACTTCTGTGCACTACGGTACGACCGGATTACGGTAGTCAATTATCGTGATTTTGCAGTTTTGGCAAATTTTCTTCAAAGTACAATAGAAACGCAGAGTTATTCAATCCGAACGCGTTTTATGTCATTCGACGCAGAATTATCCCGGCTTTCAGAAAAATATTGCACTTTTATAAAAAATTCAAAATTTGCACCTCCACAAACCAAAAACTGCGCCAAAGCAGTAATTTTTTTCGCATTTTTTGTTTTGTTTTGTGGAGGTGCAAATTTTGAATTTTTTATAAAAGTGCAATATTTTTCTGAAAGCCGGGATAATTCTGCGTCGAATGACATAAAACGCGTTCGGATTGAATAACTCTGCGTTTCTATTGTACTTTGAAGAAAATTTGCCAAAACTGCAAAATCACGATAATTGACTACCGTAATCCGGTCGTACCGTAGTGCACAGAAGTCGGATCGACAAAATTCTTTCAGATTTGGAATCAGCACGTTTTTCTGCCTCTATGACATAAATTTTAGCAAAATCGAAGATTATGTCAAAATCCATCTTCCAGCAAAACTCATTTTCTCAGACCGCGCGTCTTAAAATGTTCCCTTTTGGACCCATCTCTGTTTCTTAGTGGGTCCGAAACAGTTGAAAAAACAAAATCAAAAGCGCACATCAACTTTTCAAGCAGCTAAAAAGAAAAAGTCAAAACAAAAGTAATATATTGAAAATGAGCGACGCTAACCCTTGCCGCCGAAACAGCCAACCGCGTAAACGCCGTTCATGGTGGGACATGCAGTAATGCAGGAAAGAATCGCTTTCTGGCCAGAAGCGAACGACCCTTTCTCTGGAAAAATTATTTATAACAAGTACATATATGCATGAAATACGATCACATAAAAAGAAAATAAAAATCAAACCAAAATTCTGAGCCTTCAACAATTCTTTTTTTAATATTTCTTGTTTTTATCATACTATATTTTTTCCAAATATATAGAAAATGTAAAAACATAAAGATATTCTTTGAATAAACATATTTTGAAACAACCCCCACCGCCTATGCTAATCCCAAAAAAAAAATTACCAAATGTTTTCAGCTCACGAATATGGCGACCCGGTCTTTCCAAATTAAAAATGCGTAACATTTTGTAATATCCGGCATAAAGCGTCAAACCGTCCAACGAAAATGCCATGGAATACGCAGAGGCCAACTCATCCTAATTTGAAATAGTCGTCAATAAAAATGAACAATTTATTTTCATTAAAAATAAAAAATTTAATACCCATTTACTAAATTTTATACCTTACCAAATGATTAATGCCGCGAAATGAAAGTTTCACACGACCTTCCGAATTCCACAAATGAATGGGGCTCTCTCGACTTGTCGTCGCAAATAAATCCCGATGCGGGTGCCATTGGACGTCGTAGATTAGATCGCCGGAGCGCATCGTCGCCACCAATCTCAACTAGAATACTCAAAAAATGGCATAGACCTTTGGGTAGAAAAAAAAAGGATTTTACCTGCTTTTCCTCCTCAAAACGAAAAATGCGCACTCGCCGATCTTCTGACTCGGCGAGAAGCATCGCTCCATCAGGGCGCCTACAAATAATTTCGATAACAATGAAATGAAACATTGAATAAAAGGAGCTAAAGGCAGAGGAAGAGAGCACCAGCAAGGCTCTCTCACAAATTAAGTCTCAACGTTAATTTTTTTTTGCTAATATTACGCCCCTTCCCACAAAAAAATGTCAGGCACTAATATTTTTTGCTGATTAGAAATTTGAAAAATATATAAAAGTCCAAAAATTTTTTCTATCTACTCCCCTCCACAAAACAAAAGATAAAAAGTTTCCCCCGCCCCTCTTTGTAACAAGTGCGAATAAACCAAAACTGTACTATCACAATATACCATTTACACGACCGTACGTAATTATTGTCGGTAATTTTCTCGGAGAAGCAAAAATTGGGCGTCGTTTTTGAGCGAAAACAATCGCGTACAACCTCGAACGGCTCAACGTTTATTGTGATGGGTTCGCCGCCGGCGCTCCCGCCACAATTATCAACAGCGTCCAAATTTGGTGGAAAATTGCCGGTAAAAGCATAATCGATGGGAGAGCTGAGTTTCGGAATCCCGAGCTGGTCAACGTGCTCCTCGGCATGCGTGGCAGCCAAGCACGAATCATCGGACAACTTCCGTTTTCGTTCAGCGGATTCGGTGCTATTGTTGTTACTGGTCACGGGTGCCGTAGACTTCGCCGCGCTAGCCGAGCTCCTCATCTAAAATTGACAAATTTATTTGATATCTGGATTCGGTGTATCATCAGCATTCGAATGACAAATGAAATATGCAAAAAGGTTGGGGTCACCCCAAGATCCCACATTTGCCAAATTAGCCTAAATAACTATTTAAAAACATCAAACCTGTTGGAGGAGAAAAGCCATCCCCTTGACTGCAAATTTGTCTTTGGAGTGTTGAGTGAGCGGGCGAATTGCCTTCGCCGGCGCTGGTGCAACCGGTAAAGGTACTGGAGACGGCGTGAATTCATTGTCAATGTTCTTGGGTTCATCAGTAAGCTCACAAGGCATGGGTTCATTGCCAATGTTCTTGGGTTCATCGGTAAGCCCACAAGGCATGGCTTCATTGCCAACGTTCTGGGTTTCTTCGATAATCTCACAAGCAGTAGACTGAAAATTTATTAGAGCAACTCGTAATGTTTAAAGTAAGTAGAGGTTCAAATTTAAAAAAAGCTTGAGAAAATATGGAAAAAAATCAACGCATATTTAATAAAATTTTAGCTAAATAGAACAAAATATTCAACAAGATTTTACGTCCACATTTTTAGTTTCCCCCACCCCCTCGACCAAATCTTTAAAAAAATTTTTGAATATTTTCTAAGATTTTCAGCATAGCTTTTAAAAGCTGTAAAAACGGGAGAGGGGAGTACAATTTTTTTATTTGGCTGTTATAAAAACAATTCCCAATATGCATATTCATACCGTTGATGCAGCGTCAACTGCAATTTTCGGAGATGGAGAGACGATAGGTACAGTAGATTCACTCAAAATTGCTTGCTGCGACGACGGTTCTGGATCCATTACACTTAGAGAAATTAATATTTTTTATGGTACACAATTCATAAATACAGATAATAGTAGAAAAATAATGCAAATAACTGTATGTATGTTATCAATTCCGAAAAATAATTCTTTAAACGAAAAAAAGTTTATGAATCTGGGAAAAACATTTTCAAAACATAAAAGTGAAAAATATACAACTTTAAACAACAAGCTCTAAATTTCAAATAAATAAAAAACAAAAAACCGTATGTCAACAATCAGAAATAAACCAATGATCAAATCGTCAAGTTGTATGCCAAAAATTGTTAGAAATTGTTAGCCGCGCATTTGTCAAAAAAATGAAAACTCTAAAAAATTCACCCCTAGGTTAGCATTACTGTGATGCCGTTTAATGTTATATGCACATTCACCACTCTAAATATATAATAATAATAATAATAATAATAAGAGAGAGAGAGAGAGAGAGAGCAAAGCCTTAAGCTTAACCTGAGCCTTAGGCGAGTCTCGTAGTATGCAGAGCCTAAGCCTTTAGCAAGTTTCGTGGCTGTACGAAGCGTTAGGCCTAGACGTTAGCTAACCTAGGCGTGAATTTTTTATAGAGTTGTCACTTTTTTCACCATTATAAATAGCACAAAACAATTTGAAAGTTATGTCAAGTTGAAACCTTTACGCTTTCGGCTTTTCGAATTTTCAATTCTAGTAAAAATGACTTTGAAGTCGGTTTCGTTCAGCTCACGGCGCTTCGTGCCTCGATAGTATTTGTTGAAGAGTAAAGTGTATCGCCGAAGTTGAGATTGATTAAAAGCGTCTGAAATTTTGTAAATTTATTTCAATTTTATCAATTTAAAAAACATTTTTAAACGTTTTTTTAATTTTTTTTAATAATAAAAAAAAAGCCAACCACAAATAAGCGAAAAGTTGAGGCACTCGCCACTATTCATTTGCGATACGACCACCGAATATTGGCCACAGCGTTCGAAGGAAAAATTGCGTACAATAATAATTCTATCCTCGATGGAGACGAACTATAAAAAATAATGAAGAAATGTGGATAATACAATACTAAATTTTCAAGAGCAAAATTAATTACATTTCCAATGGAATCGTAGTAAAACGGAGGCACAGCGACGTCGTCCGCCATATAAATAGTGGCGTTCGGAAAATAATTAATATTTGCGCAAGTTTGAAGCGAAGGAGTCGTTACAATGACGTAGTTGATCTCCTCCATCGAAATGTCGATGTTTGAAAGCGCTAACAATTCAGAAAATATATTAGAAAACACAGTAAAAACATTAAAAATGAACCATTTTGTAGCTTAGTAATTTGATTTGCGGTCCCCGTGTTCACGAGAATGCGATATCCGGCCGAATGTATGAGGAAAATTGTGTGAATATCTCTTTCGTGCGTAAACGTCAAAAGTTCCGTCACCTCCCACTTCTTGATTCCTTCCTGAAAAATATGCGTGTATTTATTAAATAGTAATGTATGCCTGTGGTGGGCCCAGGATTTTTCCACGAGAAGAAAAAGGAGATTTTTTCATGAAAAGGCAAACCAAAAATAAAAATGTTAAAGGCTTACATTTCAGTTTACAAGCGTCGGGGGTCAAAGATAGTGGTATTTTTGGAACGTGCTCAATGAGCTCTTTCATCTAACTTTAAAAAATTCAAAATTCAAAAATTATTTGAACAATTTTTGCGCGGAGGAGGTAGCTACCAGTGATTGGAAAAAGTTCATGAAAAAAATTCACGTCGTGAATTCGGTTCATGAACCAAAAGTTCATGTTAAGGCGAACTTTTTTCCGGTTCATATTTCCAGATTAACATGAACTTTTTTCATGTTTCGAAAAAAAAGTTTTCGAAGACACGAAAAATTTTTTGTAATTTTTCCAAGAATAATTCTTTCATGGAAAAAATTAGGACCCGCGCCTGGTCAGAACAA
>SAUE01000093.1:18230-28748 GCA_009724625.1 Deladenus siricidicola | reverse complement strand
TTACGGTACAATACTTTCGTGTTAGGATGAATTATATTTTGTCCGGGTTTTTTCTGGTCACCCTGTATACATATGTCTTTTTTTACAAATTTGAGTATATTGTTTACTTGTACGTACGCGATGTGTACGTTTTAATTATGCATTTTCGATAATAATATTTTATAATTACATATAAAATATGCTCACACGAGGGTGAAAGTCGATGAGTTCTTGTAAATGTTACATTAACCTTTTACTGTTTGTCGTGTTCTTTCCTTTCGATTATTTCTCTTTCTCTCCTCCACTCCTCAACTCGTCCTTCTTTCGGAGGGATAAGCATTGTAATTTCTTGCATTTTGAATGAAAGCATTTTAATGCTTAATTCAGCAAAAAAGCGCTGAATATAATTAACTCGACGGCTGTGGCGAACCCCTTCCCCCACCACCACCGCCACCAGCACTACCAATTTTACAGCCATTCATTCACGTTTTAATATTTCTCTCTCTTTCTCCACGCAACGCTAGAAGAAAGAAGAAGGAAGCGAAAACAACACAACAAAATGCCATTGTTGTTTTTGGTGTTGTTGATGTTTGTAGTGTTTGTTGTTTCTGTTTAAAAATGCATTTTTCAGGTTTTGTTAAAAAAGCAACTTTCCTTTTGTTCAAATTTTCGCTTTCGAAATTTTTTTTCTAAATATTCTTTTGGCCAATATTGATTACAGTAATTCATTTTTTGATTCCTGATATAATTAAAATTTTTATTTTCTATTTCCTTGAATTCGAGAAATTTTTAATTTTTTTATACTTTTTTCGTATAATTTGTTTAAATGAATTAAAATTTTTTTAAATATTTTGCAAATAAAATTTTTTCGTCATGCTGATTCAAAAATGATTACATACATATGTAAAGATAATAAGAGTGAACTATTAAAATAACACTTTAAAAGTAGAAAAAAAAATCTGAAAATTTCAATTACAGCGGAAAAGATTCCAAAAAAAAAAGTTTATTTTTTCATTTTTTTGACATTTAAATTTTTTGAGAAGTTCGAAAGTGGCATTTTTCTCGAAAGTGGCATTTTTCTGCGCGTACAACATGACGCAAAATGCGTTTAATTTTAATTAAAAACGCCGCTTGTGTTTGTATGTTTTCGTTGAAAAAAATGCATATTCGAGACATTCCAAAATGTTTTTTGCTTTGTTTTGAAAAGGAAATTTTTTCTAGAAGCAATATTTTCGAAGACCGATTCCCGGATTTAGCATTTAGTGGAAGTGTTCATACTTCAAGCACAACACATCACATACATATGTACATACATGCATACGGTGCTGCCATTTAGCGAACGAATAATTTTGCGCAAACTATTTATTATATGTATATATGACATAATGTGTAGACAAATATGTAAAAAAATTATTTTTCGAAAAAGTTTTTTTTCTCTATTATATTATTCTGTGATTTTGTTTAATTTTGTTTCATTTTTTTCAATTTTTCAAAAAAACAATGCGTTCTGTAAAACGAAAAGTTTTGTATATAACATAGTTTTTACTCGATCAAATATTTATTTTCCAACAAAAACAAATTAGTTTAACAAATAATTTAACAGTAACAATCAACAGTAATTCTGGCTATAACATATTCAGTTGGGTTTTGATGCGATACAAAGCGTCCAAAATTTTTCCTATTCGAGCCCCTCCCCCTCCCCGACATACATACTAGATGGGTTCCCGTGAATCGATTAGGCTGATAATTTTGTACGAGTAGTGTTTTTATTAAGGCCACGAAAGTTTCAACCCGATCGGATAACTAGAACCCTTCAGGCATACCTACTATTTATTTATTTATTTTTTCTTAACATGATTTAAGATGGCTCGACCTTTAAGTAAAGCATCTTACAATTCCTATAAAGAATCACACATTTTTTTAGTTTTAGCTATGAAGAATCAGATTACCATAATCCTTTTGATCAAAGATAAATGAAACAATCGTGTTGAGAACGGCCGAAAATTCGTTACTGAAATTTTAGCGCACCCTGTAAGATCGTAGCAAACCGTATAATAAAAATAAGTTGTGAAAATTGTTGTACGCAATACATTTCAATTTGTATGTATATTTTAGCAATTTATTGCAACTTTTCAATTTGCGTTAAGCTAAAAGTTGCATTAATTTTCAATTTTTTCGAATAATTGGCATTTTGCACCTGTTGGCGAATTCTTTTCTTTTCTATATGTATACACCAATTTTCATTTTGTTTCGCATAAATAAATTCGTAATTCGGCCTGAAGTGTGAAAAAACAATCGAAATTTTTCGAAGAGAAATTTTGCTGTCTGAAAATATTTTATTCAATCTATTAAATTTAATTTTAATTAAAATATTTAATAGGAATTTAATTAATTTTCTTTTCTTTTTCAAATGTAGTGAATAAATATGTGAATAATGAGTAAGTTGGCATACAATTATACATATTACAAGTGCATATATGTATATATTTGAATATCATCATTAGCGAATACTTGTCAAAAAAAAGTTTTTGAAAAAGTTTGCAAACGCCGATTTAGTGTGGAGGATTGTGTCATTGGCATTGACGTTGGCATTTGCATGGCGGATTATAAGCGAGCAACTCAAATTTTGTCATTATTTTCAATTCGAAAAGACGAAAATACATAACAAAGACTGAAATTTGTAAATAAAAAAAGGCGAAAAATTAATTAAATATTAAAAAGACATCGATTTTGAAATTTTATTTTTCCAAAGGAATTATTTTTCCAAAGTACATTTTTGACATAACTAATTCTTATGTGCGATACATATTGCTTAATATTATGTATGTATGATGAGAAATGTGAACTTTTATTTATAAGCTCATGTTAACAATTTGTTTCCGAATTTTTCCCCAGAAATTTGAGGTCAATTTCCTCTTTTCCAAGCAGTAATCTAAGGAAATGATACGCTAGATGATACGAAGAAGATAAACGGAGATTTCCCCTCCCACAATGAAAGGAAAAGCTACGCAACTATAAAAAGGAAAGTAGCTGGAGGAAAAGCACGGGAGATTACGGGGAGAATATCGGGGATTTCCACCTAGGTTGTGGAGGGGAGAAGTCTGGGGGAAACTCGGGTTGCTAGCTAGGATCTAGGAAATTGGTATACGGTTTATTATGTATTGATATTATCTATTATTATCTATGGCATACTAATGGTTTCTACAGAATAAAAGTAATTGATCCGACGGATTCGTCCTAGAAGGCTCCACTAAAAGGATAAGAAAGGTTAAAAATACGATAAGAAATGTTTAGGAAAATGTACGCCAGTTATGACGATTTGCAGACGTCATATTCGCCCACTTTTATTATCTCGGCGTCCGTATTCATTCTATTTGTTTTATTGGTGGTATTTTTCATTCAAAGGCGAAAGTCGAGGCTCAATTGGTATGTGTTTTTAAACCAAATCGTTAATAAAAAATCCAGTTTATGTACGTATGTAGAAGTAAACTTTCTTGTAACCAGGGTTTACCTTTTTCAAAAAATGAAAATGAACTTGAACAAAGTTCAAGTTGAAAATCGCCATTTTATTATATCATAGACTTTTCGAAATTAATTTGAGCCAGCTCGGCTTCCAATTTCTTTGATAATTTTTTAATTATAATTGATAAATTTTATATTTTAGTTAATTTAAAAATGATTAGAAGCGGATAAACTTTTCTAATTAACGAATACGACGATCTTAAAATTGAAATTTTCAAGTTGAAATGACATTATTTTGAACTTTTACTTTTTTCAAATTAGCTTGAACAGGTGATTTTAATTTGAACTTTTTTCAAATGAAATAAAATTCACTTTCAATTCAAAAAGTTCAAATGAATTCATATTTGAACCGAAATGGGAAAGCACTGCTTGTGCCACATTTCAGATCATTTTTCTTCTATTTTTTCTTCTTTTTTTCTTCTATTTTTTCTTTTTTTTTCTTCCATTTTTGGATGATATTTAACACATTTTTTAAATTTTTAATGGTTATATTTTCTCCTTATTCTTCTAATTATTTATCTTTCATTCACATTTTAAATTTTCTAATCCCAAAAATAAATAAATAAAGATTTTTTTATTTAGGGAAGAATTTATGCATAATAGCAAAAAAATGTTTTATTAAAAATTCAGTCAATACTAATCAATTTTTTACATATTTCATTGCACAAATGAATAAAAAAGTAGCTTCATAAATTACAATTATACATAAATTGTGGAATTGGTTTAAAGAATTTTTTAATAGCCGTCAATTACACCGCAATTCTTCACCAAAGAATGTTTTTAAATGTACCTTAAATACACTTGGATAATTGGAATCTCGTCTGCGATAATGAATAATGTTTTGGAGGAGAAAGCTAATTTTATCCAAATCCCCTTAAACGACGTTTAATTAATTTAAATTGCAAAATTTTGCAGAAGATAAAAAAGCCTTTTTTGAGTATAAAAATTTTTTGAAAAAATATTTCGTTTTCAATTTGTCGGAATAGAAAATTTCTCAAATTTGCAAATTTTCGATGAAACGAATTTTTTATGAAATTTTCCAAATTAAAATATAATCGACAAACAAATAGCGGAACATTTATTATAATTTTGCAAAACTACTCTTTTGTAATTTATGTTTTTTTTTCTGATTGATTATAAAATTTAAGTTCTTCGAATTGGCTGATCGAGAAAGTTTCAGGTACGAAAAAAATCTGCTCGAAATTGCGAGCTCAAAGCCGAACTACGTACGGTGTCGGGCGCTGCCAAGGCTGGACACCAACGAGAACGAGGATAGTCTGCCTACCGTCAACAGCATCCACCGAACAACGCACAAGGGCAATAACTATGATAGAGCCAGCCAATCGTAAGATATTTTTAAAAAGAAAGAAGAACAAAAATTGAAAAAAAAGAAGAAGAGTGGCCATAATCATCATACATAATCATAATCATCATAATAACATAAATAATCATCATAAAGAAGAGTGAGTGACCATAATCGCAATTGACCATAATCACTCGCCAGTTACATTTTGACTAAAAGCTACAATGCAATACTTATACCAGGGTACGACACAACCAAATTGTACTTTCACGAAAGTGATTTTAGTATCGTATTTTTTGTTATTGTTGTTCAATTCTTCGTTGAAAATGCTAATTTTCGGAGAAGGTCGCGCACGTTTAAAATACTTTGTGTAGATGTAAAAAGAAAAGAAAACATTTTGATGGTATATGAGCTAGGAATTCGCGCGTTGGCATTCTAGGTTTTTTTTGTTTCTGGTGAATTTTCTAGTTTCTAGCAGATTACCCCCTCGTTTTCGTGAATGAGGGCGTCAAAATTAACGAAGAAGTGTATCACTTTCACGGAATATGTCACTTCCACGGAATCAACAGAACTTTGGCGACGTGAATGGCGATCCACAAGGCACAAACGGCGCGGCCCCCCATTTTCTGGATTTCATCGCTTTTGCGAAATGACCGCCTTACTCACCGGATCTCAACCGACTGACTACAATATACGATTCATTTTGGAGGCCATGGCATGTGCTAAGCTCACAAAAGTTTGGAGTTGCTAAAGCAATCGCTGCGCCGGATGTGGGCTTGACTGTCGTAGTTAGAGGTGCGCACCGCAGTCAAAATGTTTTTGACGCGTCTGACGCTTTGTAGTGAAGCACAACTTCAAAACCAACTGAATATGTTATAATTGTTGTTGATTGTTTTTTGGTATGTTTCAAAATTATGTCATTTTTTGTATACATATATGTCCGAAAATCTCAAATGCGGAATCACGGCAAAAAAAAGTTGAAAGCGCCGTGGCCGCGCGTTTCTCAAAAAAAATGTCAGTACGGTATCATAATGGTGTATATGAATGATGCCGATACAAGCCAGATTATCGTTTATAAGGACATAGTCAAGAAACTGGGCTGAAATAAAAGAAAATCGCTGAGCATAATAAATTCTTTTTTCTCGTTTTTAAATTTGTGTATACATATGAAAAAAATTATCCTTTTTTGAGAAAAGCTCGTGCACCGTACATCTCACAGATCCGTACATCTCACAAACCATTTAGTCTGTGCCTCGGGGTTTTTCATGGCCATGATAAAGGTCTGGTTTTGACTAAAATTTGGGGGGGGGGAAACGAATATCGGATTTTCTACACCTAAGAAAATTACTTCTCGAAAAGTGACTTACACAAAATCCACTTAGCACAAAACAGTTATTTATGCAAATTGTTATATTGTTTCGTATTGTTTTACAATTTACTTTTTTCCACAAACACAAAGAAAAAACTTGTTTTCAAAAATATTTTTTGGCCGTTAGTTTTGTTTTTTCTCACATTTGAAAAATGACGAAAAATTAGCAAAACCAAACGTTTTTTTAATTTGCGGTTATTTTTTGTGCATAGTTTTTTTGGCTTCAATTACCGTATTATAGACATATATGTGCATAATTGTATATGTATATGTACATATATTTGTATTACGGTATACGAGGCCTGCATTCAGCAGAAAAATTATCGATAGAGGAAACTTTTCGCTTAATCAATTTTTATATTCTTACTAGTTATACACATATGTATGTATGTTGTATGTATATGTTATGTAATCCATCAAATTTTTGTTTATTTTTTAACAGCGAATTCCGTCCCACATAATTCGTTTAAAATATATTATTTTTTCCAAGAATATTTACATAATTTCGAAAAGTGAGGTTCTCACTTTATGACGAAACATTAGCGCCGAAGATGGGAAGTGAACCGAATACGGCAAATTACTAGCCTTTTTTTCAGAAATTAGAATCGAAAAAAAATAAAAAAAATAATGAATCGAAAAACAACCGAATATTTTATGTTGGAATTTCTTTAATTTTCCGCCTATTTTAATTTGAAAAATGGACAAATTGCGCTTAATTTGAGTGCTTTATTGGTGAATGGATTTGGCAAACTCTTTTTTCTTTTTTTCCAGATAATTATTAATGTTTCATCTTTGAAGATTTATGTTTTATTCAATTGCGGAAGTGAATATGTAGAAACTTATTGGTTTTTTGATTTTTGTAGCGACAGCAGACGAAGCTCAGCACGCAAACAGTCCCGCATCCACGAGCTCAATCGGCACAGCTGTAAGGTTCAACAACTAAAAAATTATTAATAAAAAAAAACAAAAAAAAATCTTTTCTTCGTTTTGCATGAGTTAATCTTCAAATTAATGGTTTCCCTCCAAACTTTTCCCTTCAAAAACGCAAAAAGACATTCGAATAGTTTCGTTTTTCGTCGTCCGCAAAATCTTCAGAACATTGTTCATACAAAGTTGAGTGCAACGACGTTGAAAACGCTCAGCGCCGTCGTTTAGCAAAATAAATTTATTTCGGCGAACCTAATCCCCCCGACGGAAATTGCGAAACGGACGGAAATTGATTAAACGTGTATTACCGCCATTTTTAAGCACTTAAATTGGCGGTTCATAAAATTAATCGGATATTGTTAAAAGTCGGCAAAGAATTATCTCCTCACCGAATGTCACCCCCACCGCCGAAAAAACCACAAACGGAAAATTGGGCGTGATTTCAAAATTTAATTCACTTGAGCGGGATTTTATTCGTTATTCGCCGTCAATGAATATAATATATAATATACCTTTTCGTTCCCAAAATCCAAAAACCTCGAATCATTAAGAAGATTGTCTCCATCGGCATTGCACTAAAGGTCGAAAGCAAAAGGGCAACTTTTTCTACAAAATTATTGACAATTTCATAAAAAGCTGCAATTTAATCAATAAGTTTCCAGTCGAAGTCAACATGCCGCCCGTCGGCGATTTGACGCAAATTTTCACTGTTCCAAAAATGTCGAAAGCCACAAATTCCATGTTCAAAAGCTTCGATCATAGCCAAATCGACAGAGGTCTCTACCAGACTACGGTAAGATTGAAAGCACTGTATCTACCGGGTCAATATTTTTAAATATAAAATTGATATATTAATGTTCATACAGTATATTGTTCATATGCACTTATTAATATTGATGATATTACATTTTGTGATGTATTCAGCACACATCAAAATATGTATTCGTCAATGCCTAAATTCACAAGTATAAAAATCAGAGCGTTTTTAGATGGATACGGAGTCTAATTATAACGAAGACTTGATTGGATGTTGTGGATCGATCAAATTGAGCCTCTTTATGGATCCAAACCTCAATCTGCTTACGGTAGTACTGAAACAAGCAATGGACCTGGTCGCTAAACGACAGGTTTATACAACTTTGATACTCTTATTTATTCCGAAAAAATTAATCATATTGCGGTTGTTGGTTCTATTTGGTGTTAAATTTTCAGGACGGCTACCCAAATCCCTACTTTAAAGTCTGTGTCGAAATTCCCGATAGTCCCATTCCAAAGATCGAACAACAAACCAAAATTGCCAAAAATACAGCTTCACCGGCCATTTCTGAGGAATTTTTCTTTCAGGTTTGATTTAATTTTAATTTTATTGAAAAATTCATACTCTACGGACATGGAATTTGTTGATAATTAACTAATGCAAACAGCTTAATTTGATAAAAATAATCCATCTTAAAATCCAATTTAAAAACATTTTTTGCCAATTTAAAAACATTTTTTGATAATAAAAGTATGTATAGATTCCGAACGGAAATGCAAATCTATGTCGTTTGGAGATCCTCGTCTTCGACTATGATCAATTCAGCGTCGACGAATGCATTGGCTACTGCTGGCTGACACTTGGTCGGCTTACCGTATCTACCAACAAGCTACAGCCTACAGTGTTCTGGGCCGAAGTCCTACCGTTTGATGATGACAACGGTGTAAGTGAACAGATTAATCAATTTTTACAGTAAATTTTTTTTCTAAATATAACTCTTGTTTTCAGCATGGATTTGGCGAAGTGCTTTTCTCCATTACATACCTCTCAAAGGCGCAGAGACTTACCGTAAACGTTTTCAAAGCCAGAAATCTTCATACCGAGACCAGCGACAATTTATCATGTAAGGCATACATTTTAAATAAAATTTGATTTCATTCGAGAATTGGGCGGTGTGTTATGTTGTTTGTATGCTTGTTTGAGCTCTTTCTTGTCCTCAGTTATTACAAATTTAGCCACTGCGATACGAATATCACTGATGGCTAGCAATGAAAAGCGTCTCAAGAGAAAGCGAACATCCTCCAAGAGAAACACGAGAAATCCGCAATTCAACGAATCGCTCACCTTTAGCATTCCAAAAAATTCGCTATGTGATAGTGTTCTTGAGATTGAGGTTAGTTCGATGTCTTTATTGAGATTTGAGTAAATTTAGATATTATCTTCAAAAAAATAACCAATGTGAAAAACGCGAAAGTTTTTAACTGTGATGACAGCAATAATTTAGGCAATTAACGAGTATGGAACATTCGGCATGACATCCAAAGTTTTGGGAAAACTGGAACTGCCCCTCCATAAGTGTCGGGACTTGTGGCGGGCGATTATTCGCGAGGAAAAATCACAAGCACGTTGGTACACTTTTGAAGAGCCATGATAGTATCTGATACAACAAAAGGTGTCATACATATGCATGTGAAACCATTTATTTATTGCCGTTAATTCGGTAAACTAGAGTACATCATCTCAATTCTGTTTATAACTCATTCTTTGTAGTAACGGGTAAAAAAGTCGGACCACATACATAGATTTCTAAACGTCCGGCACGAAGTGTGAGAATGTATGTATTTTGAACCAATTTTTATCTCATAAATTTCGTCCTGTAAATTCTACCTATCTTCCACTACCAGTGCTGGGACTTGAATCATTTTTGAATCCAAATGAGCCGAATCCGGCAAATTTTTTTACGATTTCGTTTGCTCAAAAACCGCTTTTACGCTGTTTGACTTCAGAGTCAAAAGTGCTTTTGAATCCGAACCGGTGCTCAAATTATGATTCAAATTTTTTTTGACTCCAAACGGTTGTTTAAATTGTGATTCAAAAATGTTTTTGACTCTGAACCGCTGTTTAAATGATTCAAAAATTTTTTTGAATCTGAACCGCTGTTCAATTTTGGATTCAATGTTTGTTTTAAATCCGAAACAGTGCTCAGTTGAGGATTCAAAATTTTTTAAGCGAATCCTTTGACTCCGGAGTCAAAAACGGATTCGGATTTAAAAATGATTCAAACACTGTCCACTACTTAATTTATTTTCTCATTAACTCTGTTATTGTAAATTAGAACTTGATTCGGAAATTTCTATGCAAAACAGATAAAAATTCATTCATGATAAATAATGACAAGCGCGCATAATTATTTTCTTTTTTATGCTGAAAATGTTTTCAACAAAAAAAAATGTCTTGAACCGTGACAGTAACATGTAACTCCAAAATTTCAAACATAAAAAATCACACCTTTTTTCGAATTGTTGAACGTAACGGGCATTTTTTTCGGAAACTCCGTTGTCTTTGGAACATTAAAAAAATGACGAAATTTCATGCAGGATCCACTGAAATATACCACATTTCTCGAGTGACAAAAATTTCGCCGAAAATTGTGCCAATTTT
>SAUE01000092.1:133836-162644 GCA_009724625.1 Deladenus siricidicola | reverse complement strand
GTAAACTAGGCTTTACCCACCATATGTAACAAACTCTCTCAAAAAATAAAAAAATTTTACGCTCTCCCATCCGTCTGAAGACTAAAAATTTTTCTCAAATTGCGCAACTTGATCAGTTTTGGTTTTTGAAACGCTCTTGAAGAAAAAATCATGCAAAAAAATTTAAAAACCTGTTTTGAAGTCTTCAAAATAATGTATTTTAATTTTTTTCGAAAAAATTTCGAATTGTGGGTGCGATTATAACGGCTCGAAAATTTCTTGTTTTGAAAGCAGAAAACTAGGGAAGGGGTCTGTCACGTATGGTTTAAAGTCATACTCCGAGGATTGATCAAAAAAATTTAAGATTAAGGTGATGTGTAGGATGTAGCCCATATATGTATGTGGCAAATAACTGTAGGCGGAGTTTAGGAATATGAGATACACACAGTGTTGCTTTTGCAAATTAAGCTTTTAGGTAAAACAATTTATCAATTGCACAGAGACTACGGAAAGTATTGCAATAACATGTCTCACAAATGCCGAATGGAATTTGGAGATGGCCGTTGACATTTTTTACCAAAATCCCTCATACTTTTCTCAGGTCGACAACAACAGCATGGATCTGAGGAAAATCGACCAATTCTTCGCCCGATACGCAAATGGTTGGTTTGCTTGTGTTGGTTCGTTCCTTCGACGTATTCCATATGTGACGAAGAAGGAGTTTAGATGCACAAGACAATTTGCGAGACAGAATCGGTCCTCACGGTATGCTTCGACTGCTAAACGACTTGGGTGTGAAATCGTCGGACCGGGTAGTATTGATTTTGGCGTGGAAACTAAAAGCGGAAACGCAATGCGAATTCAGCGCAGCCGAATTTCGGGAAGGAATGAAAGCTTTAGGGTAGGAATTATTTTGGTATTATTGCTGTTTAGCCCCCTCCCTCAAATTTATAGGAGAAAAAAATTCCAAAAATACGCGTGACACATCGTTGACGAGCTAGGGGTGCGGTCAAGTGGCATGTCAAAAAATTATTTTTTAATTTAAATTATTATTTAAAGCTTAATATTTGAACATTAAAAATTTGGAATTTTTGTTACAAATTGGAAATTTGTTTTTTTTGGCAATGGAAATTAACGAATTTTTTTTTGTTATTTTTTAATGTGAAAATTTCTTGTGACAATATTTAACTCAATTATTTGTACTTTCGATTTTTTTAGCGATTTATGGATATAAATAATTGCCCACTTTTGTTTGAAATTTCTTAGAGTCGACTCAATGGAGAAGCTGAGAGCGCGAATGCCAAAACTCAGCGAAGAACTGAAGGACATCGCAAAGTTTCGTGAATTCTACCAATTCACCTTCCAATACTCCAAGTCGATAGCTCAACGAAGTCTGGAGTTGGAGACGGCCGTCGCGTACTGGAAAATTATTTTCGCCGACGCGGATCCGCGAATTGACACCTGGGTTAATTCTAAATTTCGAATCAATAAGCAACTTAAACAGTGACTGGCCCCGTGGGGCAGGATTTCGGTCTCCGACTCGGAATAGAGAAAAATTATTGAAAATTTTGAAATTTTGTTTTACTCCCAATAACGCTTAGCCAGCAGCTAACAACTGGGGTGGGACTTCTCTACATTACAGAATTTGCTATGATTTCAGTTTTTCTGAAATAATTTAATTTTTTGCTGTATTTTCAGATACAATTTCTTCGCGAGCGAAACATCCGAGGCATTCCGCGTGACACGTGGAATTTGTTTCTCGACTTCCTACACACCACCGACGTCACCTACTCCAACTACGATTGCGAGGGCGCCTGGCCGGTGCTCATCGACGAATTCGTTGAGTACGCGAAAAATCCAAAAAAATAATAATGATCCTATTTTAGCGGGTTTGTTGAGAACATATTGTTATTTAAAAAACAACTTATTGGAAAATGGGATGAAGCTCAATTCTTTGGCGGTGATCGACACATTTTCATCTTCTTTTTTCTCTCGTTTAAGTCTGGAATTTCATTTCGATGGTGCTCGGGTATGACGAACGATTTGAAAAAGAAAAGAATGGAATAGATTTTGGGCAGGCATGCCATCTTTTTTTGTGTGTGGAAATTACTGAAACCTTTGAAAAGACCTATTTCGAAGAAGTTTATCGATGGGAGATTTTGCATTTCTTTTCCAATTAGCCTTTTTTTGCTGGATCTTTTTGCGGATAGTCAAATAAGTGTATTTCAACGGGGTACAACGATCTCCTCTCTCCCAAAGCAGGATTTCTTCTTTTATTGTGGAAGTGTTTGTTTGACTAGCGATTGTCTGAAAAGCTTTTAAGCCAAAAAAATATTTGCAAAATTATCTGCTCCAATTTGCGCAATTTATTGTGAAACGTAGGTTCTCAAGCTTGAATATTGCGTTTTGTAAGAAAATATTTGTACTTTTTTTTGAAATTTCTGAAAATTGGTAAGAAATCTCTTCTTCGACATTTTTTGTGAAATACGTAAAAAAATTTCCCGGTTTATCTTGTAAAAATTCTTGGAATAAAATCAAAAGCATAATTCTTGATTGATTTACGTTTGTATTTATACATTTTATATCTCAATCTTTGATTAAAATATTCGACTTAATTACAAATATTTATATATATACAATTCAGAACATTTTCGAGCCATGAACAGGCGTTTGGGACAAGGTTTCCAGGAATTGTAGGATTTTTTTTAATTTACAGAAATTTTATACAAAGAAAAAATCGTTTCATTTTTTGCAGAAGGCAATTTTGTAGTCAGAACGGTTCATACCATAATTACAAAAATAGGAATTAGAAATTTTAGTTAAATTTGTTAGTTCCTAGATCATCAAAAATTTATTCTAACCTGAATGGGTATTTTATACAAAACACAAGATAAATATCTTTTAAGTTAACCTCTGAACCTTTTCTTTTAATCCAAGTCCTTCAATAATAAACTCTTCAAGCATTGAAAAATAGGGAGTTGGTACGAACTGTTTTTGATATGTAAAATTTACAAAACCCTTCCATTTTAAGACATTTTTCCATCACATACACTTCAGATCACGAGACAACAACATAAAGGGAGTGTTATGCTCGGACGAGCGTGGCGTTCCCTACTACCACAACGGCACATTTGGCGGAAAATCGGTGGCGACCGCCTCACAATTGTACAATCTTTGCGCAAATTTGGAGCCGAACACATCTCCCACGGCTGTGACAATTTCCAACAACGCCTCCAAAGTCATCATCAAAAAACACAGGGACTCTCTCATTGTCGGTGTCCACAAAAATTCCAAAAATTAAATTCTCCTCAGGCCTAATGCAATTTATTTAATAATTTTGTAAAAATATAATAATTTCGATATAAATTTTTGAACATATAACAAACATATAAATTAAATCAACGCATAAAATACAAGCTATGAAAATTCGTAAAAATAGCCGTCCTCAAAAGCTAGCCGACTTACGAGCCTGGCCGCCGTTGCTGCCGCCGCTCATCTCCAGCAGATCGGAGTGCTCTTTGTCGCCTTTGCCCGCGTTTCGAATATGGAAATAACAATTGCGCATCTTCACAAACTCCTTAAATTGGCGCTGAAACTCCTCGGGGGCAACTTTTGCCGGATATGAGACCTGGAATTTAATAATGTTATTTGTTATCACACTTTCATGAAAATTATTTTTCCAACCTAATATTAATAGATTATAAAATGAAATTGGCGCTGCCTAACCTGCGCCCAATGGGCATTTCATCCCAATATATCCCTTAAATTTAGTCAAACTTTTTAATTTTTTTATCAAAATTTTCAATCTCAATTATTAAAATTTGTTCAACAAATTAAAATTTGTAATTTTACAATTAAAAAACCTTCAGTTAGGTTTCGCTGAACGCGTTTTAGATTAAACCAGGCTCTTCTAATTGTATTTTTTAATGATTTTGAGCAAAAAAAATTCAATTTTTCCGAACATTACACCTTGGTCTTCCCTGTGCTTTTTCGAACTTCGAAAAGGTCTGAAAAGTTGGGATGAAATGCATTTGGGATGAAGTGTTTGTGATGAAATGCCTTTCCACCGCGCCCAATTATTAAGCGCAGCTCTTTAGCCATGCTTAATTAAAACTAAATTTTTCCATCATTCTTAAATTTTTTGGCTCTTTTATGTAAAAAAGGGGATCCTCTTGTCTCAGTGGAATTTCTATTAAAAATAAACCG
Source organism: Deladenus siricidicola (assembly GCA_009724625.1). Classification (NCBI taxonomy): domain Eukaryota; kingdom Metazoa; phylum Nematoda; class Chromadorea; order Rhabditida; family Sphaerulariidae; genus Deladenus; species Deladenus siricidicola. Next base: position 158,459 of record SAUE01000092.1, on the reverse strand, counting down.
CATATTCCGAGTGCAGAAATGGACGATGAAGTGGGTTTGTGAGTTTTGCCAAACTGTCCGCCGTCATTAAAGCTCTCGAAACTCGTTCATGGTCCATTGATTTGACTTGTTGTTGCGTAACTTGAAGACAAGGCATAGTACGACGTAATATGGCTGGAATAAATTTAATTATAACAGATTCATATATTAGAAACTTTAGTAAAAAGTAAATGGATAATTGTTTTTAAAGGTACTAGACGAAAAAATACGAAACAAATTTTGAGAAGGAATTCATTTAACGCTGGGCTGTTCCCATTGCGAATAATAAGTTGCTCCCCCTATCCATTTCGAAATTCTAGAAGCGTATGACCTTACTCCTTGGAATGGAGAATGTCTTATTTTTTCGTGTTCTAAACCTACCCTGGAGTTCTGGATCGTCCTCGTGATCGAGGTTAGCTGGGGATGTGGCAGACACACCACAGTTAATAAACGTAAATGAAGATGATGAACTGGTGATGTTCACTGGTGTAGATTGATGGAATTGTGGCGCAAAATCCGCAATTGACGCACGACTGGACAATTCCTGCTTAGGACTGTCAAAGAGTACGTCACCTTCTGGATCATTCTAGACAGAGACAATATGTTAATTATATTAACCATACGAACCGTTTTGTTGGTAGCAGTGAGAGTAGTAGCGGGGTCATTTCCGCCCCTCACCCGAAAATTTTTCATTACTACGCTATGCGAAAGACTTAGAAATTGCACGATAGGGAAATAAAGACTCTTGGCCCTTTCTAAACTATTCCGAACATACCGGCGCAATTGGCGATACAAAAGACCGCAAAAGTTCATCCTTGGACTTTAGCGGGCTGCTTCTTGCCACCTCCAATTCGCACGACACATTTTCAGATTTGACCTCTAAAACAATATCTCATAGAAAACATGAATCATTTAAAAAATCCTACCATTATTATTGGAGTCAATTTGTTGTCCACTCTCCTCAGTATCACTTTCCGCTTCGCTATTTCGCCGACTGCTCGTCACGTTAACATTAAGCAGTGCTCGAAGACGTGAAGTAAGGTCGGTGTTTACTGAAAAATTGATCAGACATCAAGGAATAAATTCTAGCCTCATTTTTAAAAGCCTCCACGAAAATTATTTTAAAATTTCATTTCGTTAATGCGAAGAAGGCTACACCAAACGTATTTTAATGTAGTTAATACAAAGATTGGAAAAACGGAAATAATAAAAAAAGAAGTTAAATTTATTCTTTAAATCAATAATTAAATAAAATGAAGGCGTCAAAAAGTTTTGACATTTTTTAACTTCCAAAAATCAAAGACGAAATTTTTTACATTCCTGTTCCTCAACTTACCTTAACCCGTTTGGGTATTACTCCAATTACTTTCTACATACAAACAGGAATGTAAAATATTGTTATCCAAATTCAAAGCTGAACTTATCTGACAATCTTGAAGTTTATCAACTATCGCTTAAAAAGACGCCTACCTGTTTTTAATACATTCGACGAATTCGGAGCGCTTGACTGTTTGGTTGCAGTGGGCGAGTAAGGACCGCCGTAAAACTTTTGGAAAAACTCTTCGCCGTCCATCTCCCAGTCAAATGAGCGTTCGTCGTCGATCGGATAGAGCGGAAAGTAGAGCTGCGAGTTCGTAAATACCGTACACTATAAATAAAATAATTCCATAATAGGTACAATATAAAACTTAAAAAAACCGTCATTAGCGGACAAAATTAAAAATAATGAGGAAAAAATATAATCCAAAAAATAGCAAAATTCGAATTATTATCGACATTACCGGGATCATGTGCTTCACGTCGTTCATGAAGTTGTAGTAGGATGACTGAACGGTCTTCTTAAATCCCAACAACATCGAACGCACAAAGTACACACCATTCAGACAGAACTCGAAGGAGCGCAAAACGGCGCGATTGTGCAGAAATTCACTGCTGCCGTCCGCACCACAGCCGTTAGTGTTGTTGGCGAACACAGGTTCGATGCTAGTGTGAACTAGTAACTCCCTTTGCCAGTCCGAGATCTTGTCCAAGTTCAGCTTCACTGAATTCGGCACGATGAAATTCACTTGAAACATGGTAAGCCCCTAAAATTAGATACAAACATGAGCGAAAATCGCCAAAAATGAAAGTTTTTTTAATTGACGATTTTTTTTCAATTCTTGGAAAAGTTTATTCATCTTTTAAAATCTTTTGAGAAAAATAAAACTGGAAAAACTCAAATTCTTAATAATAAAAGTTCATTTAGTGCTGTAACTTGCATGTTTTTCTGGGAAAATAAGGGTGAAGAGCAAAAGATAAAAACATAAATAGTGAAGGAAAAAGATGAAGAAGCAGATAAATGAAGAAATGCCTTTAAAAAATTAGTTTGGAAAAATAGATCCATTTTTTGAATCCTGATTCATTTCGAATGCAAGTTACAGCACTGTAAACAAAAAAGCCAACTGCAAACAGAAAAAGCAAACCAGCATGAACTTTCCGGCCTTGAGCACACCAGCCGCCGTTCCGCCCTTAATGAAGTAGGAAGGCGGTTGATCGGCGAATTTCTCCTTTGGCGGATAGAAAACTCGACAGCCGGTAATGTCAAAAATGTGCTCGATTAGCCAGTGACTGATTTCCGGATTCCACGGATTGATGACCGGCAAAATCGTCAACGCCATCGTGAACACATCGGCGATTCCGCTGTCGAACGCGTACGCTAATGTGTTGATGTGTGAACAAAAGAATTCGTCACAAAACGCCACCAACACGTCCTCATTGCGCCATTCCGTTTTCAGCATCGCGCTCTTCTTAAATGTACGCATACAAACCATACTTCGGCAAGGGGAGAGGGCATATGACACAAATCATGCCTATCTACATAAGCAATAAATCGGAAGTGAAAAATCCGATTCGAGAGAAGGATGTAAAAAATTCCATTTTTTATTTCCGGTATTATCGGTTTAGAGAGATCTGATAAGACCAAGTTCTTAATAGAAAGCAAGCCTCTATTAATTTTTTACCCCCATTCTTAAATCATAGATATACCATTTTACAGCTATACATAATATCGTCAGAACATTCGATTCTTTGAAAACAATGGAATTTTCTTCAAATTATTTTAACTTGTTTATATATTTCTGAAAGCTAAAATTGTTTCTTAGTTTGTTCAAGACGAATTTCAATTACAAAGCAAAAAATCCGATGAAAGGTTTGGTAGTTCCTAACAAATTTCTGCAGATGCCTATTAAATTTTTGTCATGTTTTACGGGTTCTATCGTTTCTTTTCCAAAGAAAAGTCCAACCTTCAATTAGCCCCAATGAAAAATGTCAATAACACAAATAAGAACTCCAAGATAAAAATCCTTACATAGTCATCCGCACAATTGAGTCGAATTGGCAATGATCGCTCAGCAATCGCGCTCTCCATTCGATTGCACAAATTGTACGCATCCGGGAAAACGTGCAACTGAATGGCCAAGCGAATTGGAGTCCTGCTCTACAAATAATCAACAAAATCAATTGGAAAAAAGTTGTTAAAAATTATCTGATTAAAACGTTAACCCTCAAAAATCCCACAAGAATCGGAGCCCGCAAAGAACAAAAATGAGTTCTTGGAACGCTCCAGACAAACGTTATGCGATCAGCCTATTTTACCCCTCCCTCAGAATTTCAAAACATTTTTTTACGTTTTTTAGAACAGTTTTCCGCTTACGAATATGATAGTAGTTTTGCAAAGAAATGCAAAAAAAAAAGTTGATTATTCGCCCATCAAAGTTCTAAATTTATTAAAAAACCACAAGGGGACGAAGGTACAATTTTCGATTTGGAGAGGAAGTAAACTAGGATTTACCCAACTTTATTTTCGAAATTCCAAAATATTCGAATTTTGAAATTGCAAAATAACTTATAAAAAACTAAAAAAAACAAACAAGAAAACTGCGCTGAAAAAAAAACTCTTTTGGCTTCCGAGCAGCAAAAAATTAAAGTGATTCTTTGTACTCATAAAATGCGGCCATATTTATAATCTAAATGAAGTACTCTTAGCTGAAAGCGAAGCTCCTCCGCATTTTTGGACGATCCATTAATGATGACATTGTTCAGCTTTGGCCCATTTTGACGACGATTTGAGTCGGGAAAGTGGATCAAGCTTTTGTATCTGTCCATCAAATGCTGGCATTTACGTCCGCGAGGTCCAATCAAATATGGATGATCCACAAAAGGCACATCCATACAAATCTGAATGTTGTCGATCTAAAAAATATGCATTATAATTTCTTTGGAATTGGTTTTTTAGCTCCTAATAAATTGAATTAAAAACCACAAAAAATTATTAATTGCATTTGTTGTTGCATTTACTTTTGAAAAAGCTTACATTGTTGTAGTTAAACATCTTCAAAGTTGTCACACCAACTTCCAGCAAATGACCGCCACAATCTATCTGAAAAAATAAGTTTTGGAAGTGATTTCACTTTGCGGCTAGACTGTGTAAGTGATGCTGTGGTATTTTGTAACGTTCTATATACTAAGCGAAAGAGCACTTATTATTCATCTCGCTTTCCTCTTTCGGATAACGTACGAATTTTTCAATTTAGAACTTTTTCAAAAATTTTCAAAAAGTACCAAAAAGTGATTTTTGGCATTTGTGATCCGAAAACTTTTTTCAATTTTGTTCAGACATGGATCGTGCCCAGTGTTTCCAAATTTTGGCTAAAGTTAAATTTCGACTTTCCCGCGCTTTTCTGGATTGCCCGAGTAACCCATCAATGTGGACAATCGATATGTCAGCGGATAGCCCATTAAAAATTATGTTGATCTGTGTAATCAAAAATGCTCAAAACCCAATTATATGAATGCTGTCTGCGATAGAAAAAAGGGCGGGAAAGTCGAAATCTAACTTTAGCCAAAATTTGGAAACACTGATCGTGGCATTTGAAAGGCATCGTCGAGGGGGTTCAGAAAATATTTTATTTCCAAAATAAACCATCGACGAGTTGTTGTAACGAGACCTTTCGAATGACACCATTCGTGTCACTCGAACGGATCTATAATATAGCCTAGTCGTAATATCTATCAACCAAATTATTAAAAAGTAAATCGTCGCCGCATCTAAATTTTTTGTGTTATTTTTGAAGAAATGGCATCCCAAAAGCTGATCATGAAAAATGCCAATTTTCTCAGTAGAAAATCATAACTATAGCGCAATGTTAATTAGGTCAAGCTGTAATCAAAATTTAGCTCAACGTACAAAAAATGCAAGTGGCTGTCATTTTCATGCCGAGCACATCGATTCCAAAAACCACGAAAAATTGCGAAAATAAATTTCTGCGCGGGACCGCAAAAAATTGGTTTCATTCTTGCAAAAAAATGGACCGCGGAATTCACGCCTCTGTAAAAAATCAACATAAAATTCAATTCGAAATAAATTTACTTATTTTTATTCAGTATGCAAGGGGGAGGGGGTATTCGCCGGCGAATAGGCATATGCTTATTTTGAAATTTTCATCTTACTTGATTTATGTTTTCAAAATTCAAGTTTTTTGTTCTTAAAAGCGCTTTGTTTTTCAAAAATTTATAATATGATTCTAAAATTTTTTCGGTCCGATATCACACAAGAACCAAAATTTTTACCGATGACTAATTGTATCCAATTTGTGCTGGGCTATGTCCGCATAAGTGGAGCTATGTCCGCATAACATCATTGTGCTCCAATACTCAATTTCGTAGCATCACTTTTTAAAGTCGGCTCATCTTGCAAGTCCGGAAAATTTCTTGTCAGAATACATTGCAAATGTTTGCCAGTTTAACATGCACCATTGTTCAATGATAAATCACGATACGACTTCTTGAAGTTTTCGAAATTATTCATTTGCGCCTGTTGCCTCAGTCATACGCGCGTCGACCCGAGAATGCGAACAGAGAATGCGTTTTTGGTACTATGTATTTAACACGGTGATTACTAATCCGAATTTTTTTGTCAGACTCAACTATATCTAAATCAGACTCAAAACAGTTCACCGCTTTTCAAAGTTACACATATTGATTTATAAATTTCTTGAAATTTTTACTCACTGGTCCAATTCATTTTTTGTAAATGTTTTTAAAAATGCAAATTAAAAAAAATAAATTTTTAGGCCATATCTTAGCAACCAAATAACCAAATTTGGAAAAATTTCAGAAGCCTCCCTAAATTTTGTTGTGGTGCATAATTACAGAAAATTGTTTTTGCTTTTAAACGGATCAAAATTGTACGTACAATGAGATCTGCTCATTTTTTTCAATTAACAAGATTTTTTTCAGGACGAAATGTACTCTAAACAAGCAAAATACATATATCGTATCGTACTTGCAAAATTAATTAAACTTTAAAAAGTACACTATTGTTAAAAATTCATTAACGTTAAAAATAGTTCACATTTGTGATCCATAAATAAAAATAGTTAAATGTGATAATTTGTGTAATGTTATAACACACTAGTACTTAACAAATATGAGAAGTTAAATAGATAAACAAGACATTGTCATATAGAAATTAGGTCACTTTTTGGGGCTTTAGCAAATATATGGCAAAATTTTGTTCGTATTTTTCGTTCATATGGCAAAAATTTGTTCGTACATGTTTATTATAAAAAAATGGAGCATCATTTTTTCAGGCGATATTCCAAAATATGTATAAAACTTCATCCAATTTTTTTATGATGATGGTTATTAGATCTTTATTGTATTAATTAAGAACCGTTTTCCCCATTTCTGTACATTAACTCAACACAATTTTTTGAACCGTGTTTTATGTAGTACAGGAGTCTCTTAGGTAAAAACCGCATTTTTCTTTGAAAGCATCTAGTTCTGTCTGCGATAATTATGCATTTCCTAAGGGGTAAATTTTAGAATAAGAAAAAACGGCTCTAAAACTTGAAAAAAAAAATTGATTATTGTGAGTTAGAAATTGTAGCAATATCTGATATGAAAGGAACCTTTTGAAAAGCACATCGAAAACAAATTAATTTGTATTAGCTGTAAAAATTTAACCTCAGTAGAAATGGTGTTACTTATTTATGTTCGAAGCTTGGCGGGGAGGGGGGGAGTGGTATGAACATGTACTGCGCGATGGTTAATATTTTCAATGATTCGGCTTCCAGCCGTCGGAGAACAAAGCTGGACATGTTTTTGAAATGATTTCGATGATGTCTTTGTGAAAAAAAATGTCGCGCATACATATTCATTGCACACTCTTATACAGTAAAAAAACCATCAAAGGCGCCGGTAAAAATTTTCGTGATTTTTTTTCTTTTTCCGAACACCTTCCTTTTTCAGTTCCTATGAATTGGAGCGATGGTCCTTCCCTATGTTCGTATAGTGAGGAAGGGGCACTGTTCCCTCTTTCCCTGGTGTGTTATGTATGTCTATATTTCACGCTAAGAATGTATCACTTATGATACGTGTTTTGTGGCACAGTAGACAAAGAATACCGAAACTGTATGTAAAATGATAAATAAAAATGGAATTATCATTTAAACGTTGAAAGTAATCATAATTTAGAAATGTGCATGATGACAAGCTTCTCCGATAAGAAATTATCGACGGGAAGTTTCGACTCGTACATTCCATTTCAAATCTGAAATTAAAATTTCTTTGATCAGAGCTTAGTGAAGTAATTTTAGTGAAGTAATTTTAATTAAAGTAATTTTAGTTAAAACGCGCTAATAAAGTTTTTAATGCAAAATTCATAAAAGTTACAGCATTGGTCGATGCGATCGTTAGTGACAAATTTAAAATTGTTTCATTTCCACTTAAAGGCGAAACGAATGCTTTGAAGAATTTGAAATATATTTCATCCCCCACATCCTCCTCCGATTTTTTGAAAATGCAGTTTACTTCCAAAATTCAAAATACCAAAGTATGCTCAAAATGTCTAACCTAAGTGAAATATGTAGGGAGGGATTGAGATGAATGGACGATGATTAGTAGAGAGGCTGTCGTGTGGAAACCCAGATTCGATTCCTCGACTGTTCATTAATAACTTGTAGAACAGCTCCCAAAACGTCTTCCGCTGAGTTGCCAGTCACAACGCCTGAAATATTTTGAATTTAAAAATTTCAGCCAAGTAATAACTGGAGAATGAATCAAAAGTGAATGAATCAATAAAACCAACTCGTGAAAAGATCGCCAAAACTTTGTTCTTGTCTTTGGCAACGCTCAAATTGCTTGATCGCTTCTTCTTCGGTTATCTGAGGATCCCATTCTCTGAAAAATGAAAATATCATTAAGATTATCTTGAGAAATAACACGAAATAATTCATTAAATTTACCGAAGTTGGTGGTAATTGAATGGTTTGATGAAAATGGCGATGGGTTGAATGTTTGCCGTATTTTCGAGACGGCGAATTGCGTTACCGCTCACATCCAAAATACAGTTTCTTCCCTAAATACATTTTTATGAAAAGGCTCTTAGCTTATGCGTAAATTCTTGTCTATGGTTACGTCTATGTAGCAGTGATGCATCCAAAATTAAATTTTTTTAATCTTATTGCATCCGAAATGAATGCAAGTTGCTGAAAATGGGCGGAGACTTTTCTTTTGAATCCGACAAAAATATGTTTTGCATTCGAATGCCGAATTTCGCATGCGAGTTACAGTAGGTTTTACAGTCTGCATCTCTATTTCTCTTTTTCTTCATCGTTTTTGAGTCTTAAAAATTTCTCCACTTTGACTTACCGAACTTGCTACTTCACGCACAGCTTGAATACTGGTGCCATATAGATTGTTCTGAAATTGTCCTGCCTCGATAAATAAATTGTTTTTCACGTCGCGCTCCATCTCAGCCTTGGTTACGAAATAATAATCCCGTCCGTTCACTTCATTTTCACGTGGGGGACGTGAAGTATCTTAAGCAATTATGTTTTCTATTTTGTACATTACACCGGTTTTTTATTTAAAAGTGAATTTTTCAACGTACGAGGTACGCAGCTGCTGAATCGATTTGGTTGGCGGCTAACAAGTTCATCATTTATTCGGTCCTTCAACGCTCCCAATATAATTACGGGTCGAACGTAGTTCACTGAAATTTGGGTTAATTAAAAATTATCTAGCAGCTATAAAAATCGAAAACTAACCGTTCTGTTCCTCGACAGTCTCGTAGGAAAATATCGGCTCTTCCACAGCTCCGCCGACTAAATTTGCCTTATAAATTGGGTACTAGGAATTAAAAATTGGGTACTAGTTAGTCAATGCACAAAACACTATTTATTAGTTTAAACAAACACTCTTCACTCAAAGCTTTCACCTCAATCAAAGGCACCTACATTCACATGACCAATTTGATGGAAACTTGATTTATTGCAATCATGTTCCATGGATTCTCTCATTTTACATTCTTAACATTTTAAGCGAATATGATACAAAATCTTAAATTTCGATTGATATCAAGTTTTCAAGCATCCTGGCCATTACACTCATTTTCACACTCACTTACGAAATTCATTATCACTTCTATGTGCAGAATGGCGATTATTTGAATTTCTGACGCCATTCCCCACTCGCCCATTGGCATAATCTGCTCCTTAAGTAATATAAAAAATACTTTGAAAAAGCTTCAGTTTTCAGCATAAGGTACATATTTCATTTTGACACTTGTATTATAGCAAATAAATTTTTTATGTGTTTTTGTATTCCAAAATTCATTTTTCTTTATTTATGTTTGTAAAGTAAAAACTCACGTTCGTTTTCATTGAACTCGTTAAGTTTTTCTGTGGACTTGACGAATGGGAATTTGCGTGAAAATGAAAGCTGACTTCGCGAGCCACGCCTTCCCTCTAGCCCGCTTCCAACTTGTTCCACGTTCATTGTGGTGTTTCTTCCCAAACTCTGACTTCCAGCATTAAAGTTCACCTAAACAGTGTATAACAATACTGTAATTTAACAGAAAATAACTTAATTTCCTATACATATATGTATATAAGTTAATCGAATTGCCTGTTTTCGGCGCTGCCGCTCGCGCTTCTCCACTCGTTTTTTGGATGGAATAACGCAATCAGGGCCCTCTTCGCCCGTCTCCACCAATATTCGTCGCGCCGTCCACCAATCGTCATCCGCGTTATTGAGCACGTGGAAAACATCGCCGTATTTGAAACTAATTGCGCGCCGTGGCACACCGCCCGCCGCCGCGTCGCGCAGTGGATCGTAGTCAAAGAGCGTGCGAACGAATAGTTCTCGCTGAATAACCGGAAGTGATGGTGGCTGGGGCGGAAGATTGATAGCGGTCGCTCCTTGATTACTGTTGATAAGATCATTGCGCAAACGTTCCACTTTCTCCTCAAATTGCTGATATTCTAAAAAAAATATCAATGAACATTTATGTATTTTTCGCGGTCAAAATTAAAATAAAAAGAAAAGCCAACAAACCGAATGGCCGATATTGAAGCAACAACTCGACATATGAATTTGGAGGACATGCCTTCAGAGCCAATGCTGCGTCACCGTGCGAGGCATTAGCCAAATTGTTCTCATTCACGCGCAAGAGCACATCGCCCTGAAATTAACTTAAGTGTTTTTAAATTAAAATTTTTTTAATCTACCAGAAACAACTTTTCAAGTAAATAAAAATTCTTACTTTTCGTACATTTCCGCTCAAGTCAGCCACGCCACCGGGGAGCACGTGACTGACGTATATCGGCTCACGGTCTTCGCCGCCCACAATGTTGAAGCCAAGTCCACCGTCACCTTTACGCAAAGTGACAATTCGAGGCTCTCCGGTAGTTTCCGGTTGTTGGACGAGTAGAGGCTGAGATATACCACCACCGTAAGATAGGTGATTCTGTGAGCCATTAAAAGCCTGTCGCTCTATCGTACCGACACCCGACGCGTCAAAACCTTGCAGAGAACGCGAATCGCCCGTAGTGGAAATTGCTTCCAGATCGGGATGAGGATTTTTCACGTACAGTAGGCTGACTTTATTTCCCGTCGCCTTCAAGGTCTCTACCGCAAATTGATGGGTAACATTCTCGAGTACGGTGTTGTCAACCTAAAATATTTATAATGAACATAATTCTGCGTCAATTTTTCAACATGTTGTCAACATTTCAGTAAAATACACAACAAAATAACCAGAAATTTTTTCTGGGATGGAGATTAGAGAAGTGGAGCAAACAAAATTTTTAAGCAAAAAATTACCGCTAATATTTGATCACCCTTCTGGAGACGACCGTTATAGTAAGCCGGGCTGCCTTCAATTATTCTCGTAACAAAAATACCGCTGTCTCCTGGATAGTGTTCGTTTCCGATACCTATACATATACATCTCTTTTGTAAAAAAGAAAAAAAATCAATGTGAAAATTTTCAATGTGAAAAAAAACCTCCTGCTATGCTGAATCCAAGGCCTTTAGGTAATCCGTCTGGAGTTAACGTCTAAAATAATTGACATTCATAGGACAAATTAAATAAAATTTATATTTAAAAAGTTACCTTCACTAATTCCATTTTTCGCACGCCGGGCGTTCGTTCGAGGCGTAAAATTGCTGCTGTTGATGGCGAAAGGGGATGTGCCAGCGCGCTGTTGCTCAAGTGGTGGGATGGCGGAGCCGGTGCAGTGTAGCTGGGAAAGCCCGTAGAGCCCAGCGGACTCGAATGTGCCTGTGGAGCTGCTGACGATGTGCGGAAGACGCCGTCAGACAGCGGTTGGGTTGCGGGCTTTAGTCTTTTTACCAACTGAAATAGATAGAACTTTTAATTCTAATTTATCAGAAGCATTCGTTCTAAAATTATGATGAATTTTTTTTATTTTTGCCTTAATATTAACTTGTTATTGCGTCATATCATTTGATTAATCAAAATTTCAAAAATAAAAACTTGCCAAGCGCACGACGCTGCCGGAATTTTTTAGTGCGTCCACAGCTACCTGATGTTCCACATCCACACAATCCACGTTGTTCACTTTGAGTATCACATCTTCCTTACTGTAATTAGTCAAATTATTAATTTATTCTTATTATTTAGCGTCATTTTTAATTGTTTAATCAGCTTATTATCAATATCGCTCCATTCTCAAATACACATATTCAAATATATGTATCTGTCCATTTGACTCGGAATACATAGTCTCCCTTTTATGCTTAATGCAAAAATTAACCGAATTCGGCCGTCCCGCGCGACGGCACCGCCCGGCGAAACGTCAGTGACGCGTATGTAGTGATCTGGCTCAGCCAAACGGTCTTTGCCTCCACTGATGGAGAAGCCAAGACCGGTTTGGTTCTTTTCCAAAATCACATCCTCAACTTCCCATTCTCGACCATGGTCGTCGATTAAGCCACTCGACTAAATTAATTTAAAATTAATTTAAAATTTAAGGTATTCAAGAATTTTGAATTATGTATGACATGAATGAATAATTCATTAATTTTATTTGAGATTCTTACCGAAGTGGTTTGAGTGTGAAAGCCCGAGGGTCCATCAAGTGTACGTGTGTTAAATTCGGAAGTCGCCCAACCGTCTCTTGTCTGAATTATTATTGTTTATATGTCTTGTATAGAGAAGTAATTTTTACACAATAGTTAATATTTTATTAGGCAAAAATTTGTACCAGCTGACGGCTTTGTTCCTGAAAACTATAGGAATGTGACGATGTATTCAGCTTGGAATCGCCATTTGTGTACGGTATTGTTCCGCGATCATAAGACTAAAATGGACAATATATGACAATACATGGAAAAATTGTACTATACAAATTTTTCGTCGCATAGGAATTAATTGAGTACCTCTCTTGAGGCATCTCTACGATGATTTGAGGTTGGAATTCGAGCGGAAGCGCCGAAGGGAGGGTTGGCTTCCCAACGCTCCGCCAATCTTCGCGTTTCGTTTGTTTTTTGCGTAAGTGTGACACGTTCATTGAGCAAAGTGTTATCGTAGAAATCTTGTATGTCTTAAAATTGTAAAATGAACACGATTTTCATATTATTCATTTCGAATAAACTTGATTTTCTATGTTTAAAAACTAACCACAAAGTGCTTGAAAAAGGTTGGCCTTGAATATTCCGATAACTTTTTCTATGGCATATTTCAGTTCGGCATCGCTTGGCCTGTTCAAAACTGCGTGATACTGTTCCAGCAATTCCAAGGCACGATGGGCCTCTGAACACACAATATAAAAATTATTACAATTTAAATTTTCATGAATTTTAACTAATTATTGATTCAGAAAATTAGATTAACTAAAAATAAAAAACACTTAATTAAAATTAAATTCTTTCAAACTTTTAAAATGAAAAATAAATTTGAAAAAAGTTCAAGTTTAAATCGCAAGATTAACTTTAATTTTTCATTTCGAAATAGTGTAGCTTGAATATATTGAATTATTATACCTGAGGATTTATGAATTGGCATTATTCTGCCGGCAATAAATATAAGAATTTATTATTATTATTAAATAAAAGACAAATATTCGGTTCCAGGCTCTCCTATAACTAAATGTAAAATTTTACCATATTTCAATTTGAATACTTATGTATAATACATATATGTATGTACTGACCAAAATAAGCAAACAATTTCGGTATAATAAAAAAAACGAATTAATTGTGAGCTCATAATTCACAACCAAATTTAAAGGCGTACATAATTTACACATATATTAGCACAAGAATTTTTTTCCTTCAAAGACGTAAGTAATGAACGTAGAAAAAAATAAAGAAGGAATAGCCCCATTGATTTTTGCACGATTTTCTGTGAAAAAATGTATAGTATGAGAAAGAGAAACCTATGAAACGGACTAAAAAATCAATACAAAAACGGCATTGCTGTTGTATCGCTGTGTCCAAAATATCTAACAAAATACAGCAGCGCAGACAGCAGCGCAAAAACACAGTTAACCATAAGAGGCGACGAACTGTACAAAAAAAGCAGAGCACAACGAGGAACAAAACAAGGAGTGAAAAGGAATGTGATACGGGGAATTGTGATTGCTAAGCTGGGGAAAAGACAAGAATACAAAACAAAACAAAGGTCAAGCAAGGTGAGCGGAGGCAAAGCAAAAGCAAAAGAGGAGGAATATTTTGTACACCGCGAAAAAAGGGGAAGGGGAGGGCTAGTCAGTAAAACACTAGTGCCCCCTCTCTCTTCCTGTTTCCAATCTTCAACTACTACTATGTACGGTTTGGCGATATTTTGTTGGCAAACAATTGATAAAATGACAGGTTGGTTGGTTGGTGGTCGTCGTCGTTGCAGGCAAGACGAAAATGATGAAAAGATCGGTCATTAGCGCACACAAAAAACATTCCTTCAAATGGCAAAAACGAAAAAAGTGCAATTAATCGGGAAATAATTGAATATGAAGAAAAATTTGCGATTGTAACATGTTTACGATAAATTGTAAAATCAATAAGAACCAGGTTTTATGTATGAGAAATTTGCAGTTAATTGTTTTTTTTGTTGATTGTTAAAAATTGTTGTATCGTTTCTTTTATTTATTTTTGCATTTTGTAATGCTAAAAAAATACATACACATATACATATGTACATACATTTATGTTTTTTAAATGTAAAAGTTATTTATCTCGAAATGTTAGATGTTCCATAAAAGATAAGTTTGTTTAAGTTTTTGTACACATTCCAAAACCCTACAATTAAACATGCTTTTTAACTTAAAAATAAAGATTAAAGATGATGGAAACTTGTTCCTTTCACAAATTCTTCAAAATATTTTTCCAATAAAAACTATTTCACGAATGAATCATCCTACAAAATTGTTCCGCAATTTTTTCCTTTCCTCCGAAAACATTAGATTTTTTACACTTTACATTTGAATTATAAACACAAATCTATACATATTTCTTAAAATAACTATAGTTTTAGACAAAGTAAATCTGTACAAGAATTTTTCATTTTTTTGCGTTTGCTTGAATGTTTACAAGAAGTGCAGGATTCCGAAAAGATTATTACAAATATAGACCAGATAAAAATCTGATATCTATTTCCAAGATTCAAAGATTTTGTATGGATGTTAAATGTTACCAAGGTAACAAAACAATGAGTTAAATTAAGAAATTTGCACTTCATTTTAATTAACGAAATTTTTAATTTTTTGATGCCTATAAAATTGCAACAAATAAAAATTTGCGAAACGCAATTCTGGTACATATTTTTTTAATTTTTCTCCGGAATTTCTGCTATTGATTTCTCATATTTTCTAAGTCAAATAATATAATATATGTATGTATAAATAAGATCGGATAGATATGCATATGTATGTAAATTTGAAATGTAAAAATGCCAAAAATCGAACTTAATTGTGGAAGAACGCAAAAACAGAAACGGAATTTTTATTGCAGGTAAAGAAAAATGTCAAGGTCAAATGCATATTTCATATATTTTTTCTAAAAAATAGTTTTGCATCTAAATTTATCTGTTCTCAATCATTCCATTGGTTTCGTCCATACGTTTTGTCGCTTTTGTAAATCAATAAGATTGCGTAACACGGTAAGAACAACTAAAAATCGGAAATCCACTGTTTTCTATGTTTGTCTGCTCTCTCATTATATCTTTGCTTTCTTATATCTTATAACCAGTGCTTTGACTCGACTCCGACTTGACTCCGACCAATTTTTTTTGTTTTTTTATTTTTCAAAGTTCAATAATAAAAACTCGAGTTTTTCATAAAAACAAAAACCTTTTTTGAAATATTCTTGCGTTTTTTATGTAGTTTCAGTAAAAAAATTTCAGGATGATTGGTGAAAAAATAACCGAGATAATTAACAAACAAGGGGAATGACTTGCGAAAATGTGAACAAAAGTGGCCGAAAACAAAATTTGAGTAAATCTTCCGGAGAGATTTCGATTTTCTCGCTCATTTTTTCACCAATCATCTTCAATTTTTTTAAATGAAAACCGCATCAAAAAACCAAACATATTTTGAAAGAATTTTCAATTTTTGTTAAAAACTCGAGTTTTTATGAAGCTGTGAAAATGAGGTGACTCCGGAGTCATCGGAGTCATTTTGGAGTCAAGTCTGTATATAACTGCTTATAACTCCTATCTTATTCCGTTTTCGTTCTCGCACAATTTCCGGTTTTGACGAGACGTGGGGTATCATCCCATTAATAAAAACTTAAAATAAAAAAAAGCTTAAATCCAGCGATAAAATTGCCAGAAACCAAAACATTAAAAATGAAGAAATCTGTTTTTTAATATTAATAAAGAAAAGTTTTTTAAATATTTGGTATAATTCTAAAATTAACCTGCAAAAATCACAAAACTTATAGACTAAACGAATATGTATTTGAGTTATCAAAAGGCTTGATATATTATGTGCGCGTTTTTTCATTTCGTCTACTCAATCGTTTTGTGTTTCTGGAGAAACCCGCTGAGATATTATGAAATTTTTTTGATTTTCAAATTTAATTCTGCGCAAGTTCTCCTCATCTTAGCGCGCTTTCCAGAAAAATTAAAATAAAAAGCGCCGAACAACCTAATCGTTTACTTTATATGTACAATAAGTCAACTGTCAAACTATTCGAGTCGAGTCAAACTGTTCGAGTCGAGCGTAAAAAGTTGCGTAAACTGTCAAACTATTCGAGCCTAGTTTACGCAACTTTTTACAATCTGGTCCAAAATTACCAAAAATACATAATTTATTCAAATATTCAAAAATCTCCAATTTTTCGGCGGATGCAAAATTTTTCGTAAATATTGCGTAAAAAATTTTACGATTGCATCTGATCTGATAGCGACGATTTTATTAAAATTGAAAGTGTCGAAAATATTAGAATGAAACAAAAAATCGGGTTTTAAAAACGTTGGTGTACCAATAGTAAAGCAAAAAAGCAAAAAAAGGAAATAAAATTTTATAACTTCACTGCGCATTTGTTTACTTTTCTTACTTTCACATTCATTCATTTAAATTCCCTTAAATAAATTTGCCTGTCCAAAAAGAATGTAACGAAATACATATGCGGCTTTAAGCTGTATATTTTTAAATATAATAAAAATTAAAATTGAAAGTGTCGAAAATGAAACAAAAAATATTGTAATTTGTCGAAGACATTTTATTTCGTTAATTATAATAAAATGCAATTTTTGTACGAAAAAAAGTAATTTAGGTCATTAAAAATTTCAACCATTGATAAAAAATAGAAACAAAAAATTGGAGAAATCTCTGATTATTTGGCAATTCGAAACTAAATAATTATAAAAAAGAAAAATACCCATTGATAATCATCAATTTATAATTTCTTAGCAAAAAAATAGAGGAAAATGAAACATATGTATTTAAAAAGTAAAAGGGCATGACCACTTCGTTAATAATTTAAAAAATCAACAAAATGTAGTGGATATTCATGTTAGATCACATAAACTGTGGGGCGGGGGGTGGGGGGGGGGAAGGAAAGGGTGACATTCCACGACGAAGCATCTTGGAAAGCAAAAAAGCACTTCACTTTACTCTTTAGCCATCGTTTGCCTTCTTGTTCTTTCCTACAACACACATTACTCATCCTTTGTTTTTGAGTCTCGCCCAATTCATTCCTCAAAGCCCTATACAATTTTCGCCACGTATGTATGTATATGTATGTATGTGTATGTTTGATTAGCGATTATAGTTTAATTTTAAGCGATTTTTGTTTTTCGCGTCGCCTCTTTCACACTTTTACATAGTTATTCAACAATTAGTACACAATATATATGTAGTTTATGCGTTACGTATTCTTTATTAATGAAATTACGAGCCATATGTATTACAGAATAAGTGTGTACGTGTGCATTGTGTGTACGTTTTACATTCGGGGAGAATATGTAGATTGTATGATGAATATGATGCTTTATGTGTGAATAAAGTAAACGATTGGAAAAAATAGAAAGCACGATTAGAATTAAAATGAGTTTAACGTTGATAAACAAATAAGCAAATAATTTGCTATCGTCAAGGTAAGTATGCGGAAATTAAGAAAAATACATATAATAAAGTAAATATGTGTAAAAGCTTTCAACAAAAGCAAAGAAGGTCAACGAAAAGATAGCGAAAAAGCTGAAGCGAATTTTCCTAACATTGTGGGTATTCAAATATCTACAAATTTAGGCTTCTAATTCAAGATCCAAAACAATTTCCGTGTGATTTCAGCAAATTCTGGTGATGAAAAGATCGCAACAAAGCTTAAATGAGGGAAGATTAACAACCTTCAATGCACAGAAAATTAATTAAAATTAATTATACATAAATAGTTATAAATTTTTAATGTATGTATGAATAGAGAGACTAGATAATATTTGGTTAATTTTACTGTAAAAACCACTAAAAATATGCTATTTATATCCATATTGTTGTTGTTGAGCGAGACGGAGATCATTTTGTAGTCGAATAATTTTGTCTTCAAACTCGTGATATTCTAAATTTCGTAAAATGTTGAAACTTGCTTTGTAATAACAAATTTAAATTCCAACCTCTCGGTCGATACTGTAAGAGTAGTCGCACGTACGAATTTGGCGGAATGCATTTTAGAGCAAAAGCGGCCTGCGCGTGGCTAGCGCCCTGGAGGTCAGTATCGTTAACACGCAAAAGAACATCGCCCTGAAAAATCGATAATATATGAAGAAATTAATTACATATGTATGTCATTTCTGGTCACAAACAAAGTGATTAAGCACTTTTCACAATATTTTCAAAAAATTTTAAACTTATTTAATAATATAATAAATATTTAATTTTTAATTAATATAATAAAAAAATTTTATGAAAATAAAATTAGAAAATAAACAAATATTTACGTATGTAGAGATAGAATTCATTTCAATCGAAAAATCTGCTCAAAAACCTACCTTCTTTACATTTCTGCTAATATCTGCTGCGCCTCCGGGTACCACATGACTCACGTAGATGGGTTCATTGTCTTCGCCACCAACAATGTTGAAGCCGAGTCCGCCCTCACTCTTTAGCAGTGTTGCAGACCTCGTCGCGTTGTTGGATTCTGGCACGGGTTGAGGCGCGTAGTGAACATTGCTGAGATTCGACAATTGACTTTGTGCAGTTCTCGTTCCTCCACGCGGTGACAGCTGTTGTTGGGGTTGAGTTGCAGATGTCTGACGAGGAATAGTGTGGAAAGCCGCTGCAAATTTTAAACTTATCAACACTATTCTTTTCTGGAAACCAAAATAATACAAAATACACGAATAGCATAGCCATAAAAACTTATTAATAGCTAGAATCGTAAATAACTCTTATTTACAAAAATTTTGAAATTCTCATGTAACAGTTCGAAATGTTTTTTTATCGCATCGCCTCTCCAATTCCAATTCCCTGTTTTAATGAACTCCAGATTTATTTATTTATTTATTTTGGAAAATCTACTATGTAGCTGGTCAATTACAATATAGTGAAGAGTTTTAAAATGTATTTAGAATAAAAATAATCTGCCCGAAACAAGCCGTATAACGACTTTTTTAAAAGATATTTTAAGATTTTTAACCAAAATGCTCTTCACAGGAACCACAATTACGTTTAGAGGTGGGAAACGAAACCAGCACATTAAAAACTTACGCGATCGTCTGGCAGACGCATCAGCCATTCCACCGCTAAACGCTCTTTGTCTGGCTTGAGATGTTGGGCGTTGCGGTTGCTGGTTTATATCGTTGAGGCGCGGCTGACTTTGACTCCGTTGTGCTTTCAATCTTTTGATCAACTAAATTAATAGAATATTATTATCAGGATTTGAGCGATTTACCAATCCTTCTTCATGTACTCATAAACTTTTTACATATTTACAATGAAAGATACATATATTTACAATTACACTAACCAAACGAACAAATGAGCCGGCTCTTTGCAAAGCGATCACAGCTGTTTGATGGTCCGCGTTGGCTACGTCCACGTCATTTACGCGTAGAATAACGTCACCCACGCGAATTCGCCCATCCTTGGCTACTGCACCTCCGGGCAAGATGTCGGTAATACGTATGTAAAAGTCAGGTTCCGGATCACGGTCCCTTCCGCCGCTAATGGAGAAGCCGAGGCCTACTTGGCTGGCGTCTATGAGCACTTCTTCCACTTCCCATTCCCTGTTATACTCATCCACTATCCGATTAGTCTAAAGATATTTGATTTTAGAAAATTTTTAACAACAAAACATAATCTAAAATTTTCAAGAGAAAAAAGAGTTGGAGTCACCGTGGAGGTTTGTAGAAATGAAGTTGGAACACCCGTTTTCGACGTTGTCCGTCTAAATGAGGTCAGGGAGGGTGCGCCTAACGCTTGCCGACTTCGCATCATCGACGAGGTTATCGAATCATCGGCGCGGTAATTGTAGGCGGAGGATGGCGTCATGCCAATGGGCAAACGCCTTTGCTCCCAACGCTCGGCGAAACGACGCGTCTCAATGACCTTTTCGCTAAGTGAGAGATTTCGGTTTAGCAAGACATTCTCGTAGAACTCTTGAATATCTGAAATTATTTGCAAATATTCAATTGTTGGAAATGTTCACAAAACATTTATTTACCACATAACGCATTGAAAAGATTGGTTTTGAATATGCCGATGACTTTCTCAATACAAAATCGTAATTCGCCGTCCGTCGGTCGGAATAATTCCGCGTGATATTCTTCCAGTAATTCCAAAGATTTATGAATATCTAGAAACACTTTTTTTTAATTATTGCTACTTGGTCACCAAGTCTTGGTGCTAAAAAAGTTTACTGTTTTCTTTCCCTTCATTTCAAAGTAATTTTTTTAACTCTTACAAGATAATTGAGAAAATTGAAGATAATAGTTTTAAGCATATTACTTGGATCCAGTGATAGACACAATTTTCTGAAATATATGGGAGGCCTCTCCTAAACAATTTCGACCGCAATGTACAAGAATATAAAAATGTGTAAAAATGCTGAAAAATATTTTTAATCTATAAATTATGTAAATAGTCTATTTTAAGCTATGCTTCTCGTCTTTAAACATTAATAATGTCTGTTTTAAACATTAATAATAATAAAATTTCAAAAATTTCAGCAAAGAAATTTCCGAAGACACTTCCGATTTTGAAAAAAGGCCAAAGGCGGAGGCGATTATTTTTTCAGGACCCAACACTAACGAAATCAGGACTCAACACTAACGAGATTATTTATATATTTCATGTTATAACTTGAATATATGTATATAGATCTGCAAATGGTTCAATTGAAACAATGCATTCAAACTATATTTAAATTAGATTCAATTTGAATTTATTGTAAGTCATTTGAATGACACATTTAAGATTCGGGTTATAACACTTACAATACATATGCAATATTTTTGTCAAATCGATCGGAAAGTGAATTAGTGAAATTTATCACCCTTTTCATCAATCCCAATCATATTATCGATTAATTATGTAAATAGCTCACCACGCGGCATGTCTGTTGACTTCGCAATTATCGCTTGGCTTTCATGCTCTTAACCGGAAT
Source organism: Deladenus siricidicola (assembly GCA_009724625.1). Lineage (NCBI taxonomy): Eukaryota > Metazoa > Nematoda > Chromadorea > Rhabditida > Sphaerulariidae > Deladenus > Deladenus siricidicola. The sequence goes on along the minus strand of SAUE01000092.1, from coordinate 137,054 downwards.
ATGTAAATAGTAAAAAATGTGCTAATATGTATACAAAAATAGTATTATAATAAAAATGCAATATTCGACACTTACAATTTCCGATTATTTTAAGCGCAGAAGAAATAAAAAAAATTAGAGAAAAATTATTTTTTCAAGTTCTGCTGTTTTAACTCAAGTCTGTTGTTTTTCGCTCTGTGGTCATTATGATTTTGTCGGCCTTGACTAAATATAGTAAAGTTCATAACAACAAAAATATCTCCTGCGAAAAAGACAACAAAGCAACAATACATAAATCCGCGCATACACAATAAATTTATGCATAAAAGACGGAAAGAATGTGCACATTACTCAAATGCACCCTCCAACAACATCTAGACTCGACGTAATTTTACCTTCAATTTTGCTCTCTTTCCTCTCACAGCAACGCCAAAAATCTCACCGCTTACCTGTGTGTCCGAATTGGTCTTTCTATTGTTGTTGCTGTGTTGTGTTGTTTCTGAGCTCGTTGTGTAAAAGCGATACAACAACAAAGTATTACATTGCTAGCTGCTGCTGTGTGGCTGGCTGGCTGGCTGCTCGCGGTGAATATGAATATAAGCACATGCTAACATTTGCGAAATGGCAATGTGAAAACAATCATTCAAAATTGAATAAACGACAAAAAAAATTCAATTTTAACATTCCAATAAAATCAAAAAGCAAAAGCTTACAGTAAATAAAATATTTGTCATACATATGTATGTAAAATCATAAAATTTGCGTGCATAATTTAGAAAAAATTTGCATTTTGTGTAAAACCTTCAAAGTGGTACGTTGAAGTTGTTAAATATTCTCGAAAAAAGACAAAAGTGTCTAAAACAGGCAAAGAACAACCAAAGTATTTATACAGAGGAAAGCAGCGTGAACAAGCAATAATTCTGCGTGAAACCGAAAATTACAAAATTATGTACATTTTTGAACAAAAAATTCAAACTATCTAAAATAAGAATTAAAAATAATTGAGTGGTTAAATTAAAAGAGCATGTTAATTTTCCATTTCCACATACTCTCCATTATGTGTGTGATTCGATTTTATAAAAACCAACGGAAAAGGAAAGTTCCAATCAGTGTAGCGAAGCGTGCCAAATGCTCTATTATGTATGTAGTACGTATACATATGTATGTATATCACATCGACGTTAACACAAATCCATTCTATCGAGAGTACAGTTTATGATTAAGAAAAAGTTTTCGAAATTAATTTTTAGTCGATTTTTACGCTAAAAACTCATGTTATAAAAATATATAATAATAAAATCGTATAAAATTTTATGCGGTTAAAAATAGAAAAATTTGGGTCAAAATTAAATTCTTTCTTAGTTTCTTTTACTACTTTTTTTTCCAAATTATTCCAATTTGAAATTTTTGACAAAAATTGAAGAATCGAGATTTTTTTTCAGATTTTTTTCCGCTGTGATTGACTTCTATTATTTTTTTAAATCATATTTCCGCGCAATTTCTTATTTTTAGTGCACTAAAAACGTATGAAAGCATTAATTTTATTTAAATTTCAACGATTAACAACTATATTGTCATATGTTTTTGAGGTTGGACTATGGCTTTTATGATATACAAAACAAATAATAAGTATCCAAAGTACTAGCGCAATGACGCCCACGAACAGCCACAACACGTACCAGGCTCGACGATAGGCGTTCAGCTGAAAAATTAATTGAAATTTAAGTATTAGTAGGTTGACCAGACAAAAGTGTGTTATGTGTATGTTGTGTTCTTTCAATTATTTTATAAAAATATAATATTATTAAATAAGTTGCTTATTAATACCATTTTTCAAGGCTTGTATTAGTATGTATATGTATGATTACATCATGAAATCACCTGTATCCTCTCTTCAACTGTCAATTCGCTGACAGCCTTGTTGTTCAATTTGCTTTCCACTAACGTATAACGAGAGAGCATCGCGACCTCATCGTTCCAAAAACTCGGGGCCGGGTAATGAAGAGCGCCTTTGATAATTCTTTAAATAACCGTTATTGTATGGATTAATGGGAATTGCAGCAGTAGCACTAAGAGGATTTACCGTGGTGGAATATTTAGTGAAACATAATGCTGTGATTCGTTAGTGTATAGTGGCCATGTAAAGTTTTCCGTGGATGGATTACTGTAAATAAGTTTATCAAAAATACGGTTTGCATGATAAAAAATACGGGTTGCATATACATAAATGGTGGCTAATGTAAATAAACCCTTTGATGACGAAATTTGTAACCATTCGAGTCAACATTCGCGACATTGCTCTGTCACGTTTTGTGTACGGTTCAATGTAGAAGTTGCTACTGTATCCTTGCGTGAAAATAAATGCGTGGTCCAGCCCATGAAACGCGTCTAGCTTGTAGCCTAAACATTTGTTGTTAAATTATTGACTACCGTAATCATATACATATGATCATATATTGTACATTAAGTACAAGTGTACAATTAATTGAACTTTTTTAAGATATGAGTTGTTAAATTTTGTTGTAAAATAAAGATTTTATGGTTAAAAGAATCCATGAACCCTGTATGCTATGCAGTGCAAACCTTTGGTTGTTTTGTCTTTGCGACTCACGGCTACGATATTATCACCAAACATGGAATAAAAGCGCTTCTCCTCCTCGATCAAAGTCCCACGCGGAATATAGTCAAATGAGTAGACAAATGTGCTAAGATTGTTGTTGGAATAGCCGTCCACTTCCACTTGGCAAGGCGAAATGAATTCGATGTCCGCCTCCAACTAACAAAGAATTATGGTGTTGGGACATTTCGGGATTGCCATTTCGGGATCGGACCAGGGCTGGGCCGCAAATAAATTTCATTTGCGAAAACCGCAAATCGCAAATGAATTTTTATTTTCGCAAATCGCAAATNACAAAAAATGTTGTCTTACCGTTCTCCCGTATTGCGAAGGCCGATGGTGAATGAATTAATTTTAGCAGGAAAAAAATGATGTCGGCGCGAGCACATGGAGTAGACGGACCGCAGTCCTCACCATTATCGGCGAAAGTAGACTGAAGGAAAATAATCATAAACTAAAGAAAGCAAAAACATTTAAAAAATCAACCATGCCAATCCGGACACAAGAGCTCCTCGAATGTGACGCGCAAAAAGCAAAAATATGAAAAAAACAACAAAAATATGAAAAAAATTGAAATTATACCTTGGTTTCCTCTGTGGTTTTTTAGAACTTTGGTTGGTTC
>SAUE01000092.1:106590-132406 GCA_009724625.1 Deladenus siricidicola | reverse complement strand
CGTCCCGACATGTCCCATCCCGAAATGTCCAATCCCGAAATGTCTGTCCCGAAATGTCCGATCCCGAAATGTCGCATCACCAGAATTATATCAAAAATATTTAACAAAAGTTAACAGTAGATGACGAAATTTGTATGTATTTAGCAGGCCAGAATGGCATAAAAATAAATTTTTATTTAAGTAAAATAAAATAGAAATTGAAAATTTTGACCAAAATATGGAAGATTAAAAAATGGAAACGGAAAATCATACATATACTAACATAAATAACCTACGTCTTGTAATCGTATCACTACACCGGGCATATCGTAATGAAAGTCGGCGTCTTCCATATAGCGCAAAAAAGTCGCATTTGCTATTAGGTCGACGGTCGCGTTGGTGACCTTGGACGGCAATCTGACCAAATAGGCGGACTCTATCACTTTGCGAACCGACTCTTCAGCGGTTTCCCTACTCACATTTCCAAATTTGTTGAATTGATAATATTCAGCTAAAAAAACCAACGTTATTGATGTGCAATTTTTCGGTTTTATTGGTTTGCATATATTTTTAATATAAATTTTGGGAATTAAATAAAATCATTAAAACAAATTTGCCAACGCTTTTTATGCGCCCACTCGCGGCGAGCGACGCCCGTGAAAATGGGCATTCTCGCGTTGTTAGCGACCAACTCTTCGCCAGATTCGTATATAAATTCATTGTCCACGACGATTTTCGACACACCTAACTGAAAACTTCAAAAAATGAAAACTGTTTTTAAATGTTCATCTTAAAATAAAATAAAACAAAATAAATCAACCCCAAAAATAAATATTAAAAAATTTGGATTGAGAGATATGCAAAAAAGAGTTGAACCTCAGCGGAAAGAGCGCGCCTGAAAAGTGACGAAGAAAAATTTACTTCCTTTCTGAAACAATTCAACATTTCCTCCGTATTCAAAATTCCTCCGTTCTAAATTGTTGCATTTAATAAAATTTCAAATAATTCCAAAACGAAAAACTCAAACGATCAAACAGTCGGGCACAGAGTCTTGCAAGTTACAGTACTCCCGTTTTCGTTCTCTTTCCCCAAACGGCTCATGATCGAGAATTTCATTTAGATCCTCATCCGAGATCACTTTATCACAGCGCATATACTCGGCGATGTTTGTCATATCCCACTGGGCCATGCCGTGGCGATGAATTGCCCATCCCGCGACCGCTGACCCACTCATCGCGATAACTTGGTGAACCAATCCTACAAAAATAACAAACGCATAATACAATTTGTGGTAACAAATAAAATGTTTTGTCACCTTTAGTAGTGGGGCTGAGAGCTAAAGCGGAAACAGCTGCCGCGCCCGCACTCTCACCCATGATGGTCACCTTGGAGGGATCGCCGTTAAATTGTTTTATGTTGCGTTGAACCCATTCCAGAGCCAGCTTTTGGTCCCACATTCCAAAATTACCTTCCACCTAAAGCCGAAATTACCTTCCACTTTAAAAAGAAAAAAATATGAAAAAAACCTTATTGTTTCCATAATTAATCGTCATAAATCCGAACGGCCCCAATCGATAATTAAAGGAAATGAACGTAACATTTTTAAAAACAATGTTTCTGGCCAATGTTTCCATATCAAGACCCGTATCAGAAGAACCCGCCAGGAAGGAACCACCGTGAATCCACACCAATATGGGAAATAAATGGCTTTCATCTTCGGAATTCTGCAAACAATAATTTTTTAAACGTAAAAAGTTATAGAAAAAAAGAAAACGTGTGAGAAAGTAAGAGAAAATAAGGGGGTAAGGGCTAAGAAATTTAACGAGAGATGAAGAGAAAGAAAAAAAAATAAAATTACACAAAAACATACATATGGCGAAAAAATATTGAGGTAAAGGCAATCTTCACTTTCCGATTTCATGTTCAATGAGGCAAAACGGTCATTTTTGTGAAAGTCCATGAACTGAATGCACGGAGCTCCATATTCAGTCGCCGAGTATTCTCGTTCCCATCGCGTTTTTTTCGTCGTTTTCTGGATATTGACAATCATTGGAGACTCAATAGAAAACAAATACATGTATTTACTTCTATCAAAATAAACCTTGAATCTAAGTGGTCCGATGGGTGGTTCAGCATAAGGAATTCCACGAAAAATTTGCACTTGCTGGTCGCCTATTTTATAGATTTTTCCTCGCACTAAGCCCTGCTCTACCCATACACTTCGTGACTTTTCCAGTGTTTGTGCCCTAGCAAGCTTAAATTTGCAGAGGCACATTATCAGCCAAATAGCAAATAAATATTTTAGCATTGCTCGAGTTTACAATTAAAAATAGCATTTATTACTTCTTAAATAATTTTTCTGATCATGAACAATGGCTGTCATACCTCAGTTTCTAAAATAGAACTTGTTTATTTATTGAATATTGTTGAGCGTGCGTCTTTAATGAAACTGTACGGATAGTTAAAAAGTCAAAAATTGACCGTAAGATATGTACATACATATATCTCGATTGATTGGGCAAACATGGTCAAGTCAAAAGTAGTTATTTTTTAGGAAAAAACGTTCATTATTACTAATTTAAAAAAATTACATTAAAAAATTATATTAAAAATATCAACCTACACAGTTCTGCAGAAAATAAAAAAGTTTTTGATTTATACGTATAGTATAGGTATCAAAATTTCACGGAACAGAACCAACCCCAAAAAATTATCCCCCAAAAATTTTTTGTACTGAATTAATTTTCAATACAAAAATATAACTATTTTTTAATTTAACCTTATTAGGTAGTTGAAAAATTTTAAAACAAAAATACCTTAACATATGCTCAAAATAATTCTATCGTTTGGTCATTATATTATTTTGGGAATATATTTTTAAAGTCAAAATTCTCGAAAAACGCGTGTTTTAACAAACAATTAAAGTTTCTTGAGAATTGTGCAAATTCTCACATCATTTGAAAAAAATCAAACAACTGTCGCCCATGCTCAAAGACAAATGATAAAATTAAATAAAGCGTCTTACACTACTCGTATTATGTTTTATCTATTTAAATTTTTTTAATAAAAAAATTAAAAAAGACGCAAATGTCTATTATGTACAATAAATCCAATTTCAAATACGGTAATACCGTAAAAGATTAATTGCTACTGGAAAAATTTAATTACAGTAATGCATATTGAGAAAATTTTGTGAATTGTGCGTATGAAATAGGCAATATGTATGAATATAAATTTATATAAATTTATAATCTTTTGTTTGCTATTTTTACATTTTTGATCAGTGTTTTTTTCCGTGATATTTCTTTTTTGTAGCATCTGTGAAAGATTGGATTTATAAAGGCTATCGTGGCGTACTTTCTCCATTTTTAAATGAAAAGTGTCCCGCCACGATTTCTCTTAAAATTTCGAATATTTTTTAATTCTTATGTATTTAGTGTTCATTCTTGTGCAATAATTACATAATTGCTTTCTGACATCTTCATTACACCAGAGTTTATATATATTTATTATGTGTATTGTATTTGATGCATTTTTTCAGAACAATTGTCGAAATGGATAATAGAAAGTTCCAAAAAGGAAACAAATGGACAGAGGGCAAAGTGCCAGGTGTTAGCGGAAAACGACGACTTCTAAACCAGGACAGAAGCACGGACCATTTACTGTGGTAGGCCTCCTGTCCAAATTTATTCGTTTATTTTTTATGTTTTCGGTCTCAACTTTTATTATTTCTGATATTTTTCCTCAAAAATTGTGCAGAACGATATTTTTTGGCTAATCTAATACAAATAAAACTTTAAATTTGCTCAATTTTTATGCGACAACCTTTCAATTTTTTTTAATTCAACGACAAAATAAATTAATTTCAAACAAATTTGTAAACCACAACATCTGAAATTACCATAAAGTCAATCGATCCATAAAATTACCCATTTTAAGGACTGAGTGAAAAAAAAGTGTAATTAAATTCACGATTTTCACTCTGTATTTTGATTTCAGTAAGATATGCCTGCAAGTGTATTGGGAGCCGTTTTCTACATTGTGTGGACACACGTTCTGGTTGGTTTTGGATTTGTTGAGGTACTTACTTTGATTACCCTATGAATTTGCAGTCGATCATGCATTGAGCAACATTTGGCGCACAATAGCAGATGTCCAATTTGCGATACGAATTTGGACCCAAAAAAGTGTAAAATTATTCCGAATTTCACAGTGGCCGCTTTGGTCGAAAAAATTCTGCTCAACGACGCCTCCGAATTTAACAAGACGAAAGTATCGGTAACAAAATTATTATTTCGGTAACAAAAATATCGGTAACGAAAACTCAGCACAAAAATCAATAAAAACGATTTTACTGCAATTTTTATTTGTGCCAGACTTGCATTTTAAAACAGCCATATCTCAGCAACCAGTTAACCAAATTAAAAAAACTTTTGTTTCGCTATCTTATAAACGTCGAAAAAATGTACATTTAACAAAAACTCGTTAGTTATTTTTTGGACACATTTTTGGGCGATTTGGTGCAAAATTACAGAAAATCGCTTATAAATAGAACAACATAGGATTTTTTTAAAGGATTTAACCTGTTCTGTTGTTTAGAAAAAAGATATCAAAGATGAGGGCAAGGCGATCTTGGAAATGTTGGTAAAAGCTAACAATATTGGACCGACATTGCTTAAGGAAATATCGGATTTGGTGGAGTGTAAACGTCTCGAATTTGAAATAGACGACGAATTTTTACGAAATATTTTATTGTACGAATTTCTGGAGAAAATGATAGAAAAGCGCAAAAAGCAAGCCGAAAATTTGCAAATTCACTTGGAGAGACTCCGCACCGATAAACGCAAAGTGGCAGTAAGTTTGTTTAAATATTTAAAAAATTTAATTTTTTTTCAAATACATACATGTTGACAATCCTATTGTTGACAAACTTAAGGAATGTTTTGACATGTGTAAGCATTAAGGAATTCTTACACGAACGTGCGGCACTCTTCAAAAACTCAACTTCTCAACAGCAAAACCAGCAACAACAGATTCACGAGCAGCAGCAGCTGTGCCTTCAACAAAATCAGCGCGTCGTACCCGATGTAGTGGGCGCACAACACGTAACCACCACGGCCGCACCGATCGACGTGTCCGAGGTGGCGCATTCGTCGACGAGCACGGCGAGCACGCCACCCACAAACGCCAATGAACACTCGTCGGATGGCCTACAGTACGCTACGAGCTGTTCGCTCCCCGCCCAAACGCACGCTAACGAGACCGAGGTTCCGCCAGTCATTTCCTCTCTGTCCATACCATCCTCACAACGAGTGCGCGAAGCGTTATCCAAGTATCGGCGACGACTTATCACGCACATTAACAGTCTAGAATACGCTTATTTCAATCCACGTTGGTTATACAATTGTTATTATGTGATTTTTATTGTACATACTTGAAAACAAAACTCAAATTGTAAAAGTGTAAAAAAGTCAAAAATTTATTTTAACAGGTGTGGAGGAGAATGTTGCTCCAGTTGGAAGTTGCTCGGAACTTGACGAATTTTCACAAATTATACGCGGAATGTCCCAATACGGTAGCATGAGGCAGTTGGCCACATTAAATTACAACATAGAAGGAAGTATGCCCCATTCCATTGTCTCAAGGTTTATTTGCGTTGACTTTGCATTTACAAATTTTAATAAATTTTTCCGCTCCCCAAAAATATGTAATAGATATTTCAAAAATTCGTTGATTGTTAAAATTCGACATTTTTAGCATTGAATTTGATAAGGACGGAGAATACTTTGCCGTCGCTAGTGTAACGAGGAAGATTAAAATTTATGATTTTAATTTGACCGCCGAATATATGGCTGATAACCCCTATCCCGTTCAACAACTGCAATGCAATTCGAAAATTAGGTTTGTTATTTAATAAATTAATTAAAAGTATGAATATCCTACATTCTGTTTTTTACAGTAATGTTTCTTGGAATCCATACAGTAAGCACCTTTTGGCCAGCAGCGATTATGATGGTACTGTACAACTTTGGGACACGAATGTAGGCCGCTCCACGCGGTCCTTCCGCGAACACAGTCGTCGATGCTGGACGGTTCAGTTTAATAACGTTGATCCGCATTTGATGGCTTCCGGTTCGGATGATTCCAGGGTACTGTACCTTTAATGATCAATGTGCTTCTTTATGTATAGTATTTCTATTAAAATGTTTTATTTGAATTTATTAAAATGTTTTCTTTTTGCGAAATGGATATGATTCATCGAAAGTTTAGGTAAAATTGTGGAGCGTAACATCGCCGACTTCGCTATGCACCATCGACGCCAAAGCAAACGTTTGCTGCGTTCATTTTAGCCCTCAGTCCAAAAACCATCTCGTCTTCGGCTCAGCAGGCAATTACTTTTTTATTGATTTTAATCAAAAACAGTTTGTTATTTGTTTGATTTAGATCATTGCGTTCATCTGTACGATATTCGAAATCCCGCCAGGGCTCTGAGTCTTTTTTGCGGTCATCGTAAAGCAGTGTCTTACGTTAAATACTGCAACGAATCTGAGGTCGTGTCCGCGTAAGCTTTTGTCGTAAATTTTATTTTGCTGTTCAAAAATGAGACATGATTGAGTCAAAAAGATGAAAAACGTTCACATTTTCATTCTTATTATACTTATTATGGCAGAAGGATATGATGGAAATAAACATACATACTTTTTTAGTTCTTATGTTTGTTTGATGTAAGATTGTGCGTGTTTCATTTATATAATAATTTAAGATCAACGGATGGCGATTTGCGAATATGGAATGTGAATAGCTACAAATGTCTTCGAACATTGCGAGGGCATCAAAACGAACAACACTTCGTGGGTCTGGCCACGGACGGAAATCACGTCATGTGTGGCAGTGAGAACAACCACTTGTACCTGTATTACAAAAACATTTCCGAGCCGCTTCTCTCCTTCGATTTTGATTCCAAAAGCGTGAATTCGGTCATCGAGCCGCGACATGAGTTCCCTCCACTACCGCTTCGAGGTGATGAGGAGCTGATGGCTGACGGAATTTCGCCATCCATACCTTTCCTACAGCAGGCAAAGCCACCACAGCACCAACAACACCAGAAAAACACTTTTGTTTCTGCCATTTGTTGGAAAAAGGTGTGTGAGCCCGCTGAATCCTAACTATTCTCATTCTAATTAATTCAAAAATTTAACCAATTTATGTAGTTAGTGTTGTAACTTGAATCCGAAATGTTGGATGTTGGATGCAATTTGTATCCAATTGAATTCATTTTTCATAAATGTATTCGAATTGGATCTAATTTAAATCCATTTTGAATACACAGTATTAAAAAAAAACACAAATTGGATACATTTTTAGATCCTTATGGATTCAAGTTACACCGCTGAATCTAGTTAAATATAATAAAATATAATAGTATTTTTCATTTGTTAACGTTATATTTAACTAAACAACATCTAACATGGAGTAACTCCGATATTTAAAACTATAAAATATACATATACATATAGAATTTTTTTCAGAAATTCTTTTCAATAATTATTATTCTTTTAGAACTCGAACGTGATTGTCGCCGCAAACAGTCAAGGGACGACCCACATTCTCCAATTGATATGAATTTGTATACTGTATTTGTTATTCGGCGAATATGAGATTTTACTTTTTATGTCACTTTTAATTCACAAAATTACATACATATTATTCAAAAATATCACAATGATAATATTGGCTCATACGTGTCAAAGTACTTTGTGTTGTTGTTCTTTTCCATTTCAATTGGTTTACCGATATCTTCGAAGTATTGTGCATACTAAAATTGAATTTTTTTAATACACATATACATAAAATGAGTTTTAATTTATTATTTTTAAATTGGTGTTTGATTCTCTAACAGAATCAAAGAGGAGCAAATTTAAAAAAATGAAGAAAGTACATCCGGTGCTGAAAGCAATATTTTGAAAATCTTGCGAGGCAGAAGCACCAACCGCTAAGGCCGATTTTTTGTTCAAAAATTTAAAGGACCGAAGCTGTTTTGGCGGTTGCTTTTGCAATATTTATTTATATTTCTTTCATAATTGTTGTAGATCGAAAATGTTTAGAAAAAAATTGTAAGGCTCCTCCAGAAGCAAAATTTTGAGAAATGTGAAAAGGCAATAAATTTTTGAGAAATAGCAGTAGTTTTTTCTCCATTTTTAATTGAAATATTTTAGTAAACGCACGGCATCTTCTATCCACTTAAAAATGTGAACATTATAAGGCACGTATGGCTGCCTCAATAATTGCTCCTGGACTTCGAGGAAATGGCGCAAATCGTCCAGCGTTATTCGATCTTTTCCTGGTCTAAACACAGAAATTTTCGTTCAGGCCAAAGTTTCCAAAAAAACTAGAATTTTTTGTGAAATACATATGACAATTACTCAGGCAAAAATAATTCAACCCCCAAATCTAAAAAATCTAACTGTTCTGAACAGATTGTTTAAACACTTCAAAACCGCACAAACACGCGCTAACCAATATTTACCGAGTCTTCTTCAGTGCGGCCATGATTTTCATAGCCTCACGAATATCATCACTTACGCCTGCAAGCCCTTGCCTTGCCCCCCGTATTCTTCGGCCAAAATAATGCAATTTATTAAATATTCTTTTGATGGTCGAACTGCATAAGTCCAAACTAGCCGTGATCACGGCCAATCCAATGATTATGTAAGATACTGCCAACTAAATATTTTAATTTGTTATTGACGTGGAACTAAATAAATATATAAAATATTACCGCTAAATAAATGTCGTTCATCACACGAATATTGCCAAGAACAATTGTGGTAATAGTGTTGTAGGAGAAGAATACACCGTGAACAAAGGACCTTGATTTTGTTTACAAATAAGCATCGATAATTTCAATTTAATAGTAACTTTTACATTTATCTCAATCAATGAAATTTTAAAATACAATTAAAAAACTACCATATGGCACCCTTTTCCCACGCGTTAAAGAGTACACTTCCAATAATACAATATCCAATCACGAGCATGATGTAGCTGACAATGGGAAGTCTCTCCTGCTCGTCATCCGCGTCATCTTCCTCATCGCCAGTGTGGCGCCGCCTTGACCGATGTTGTTTGCGCAGTTTTCTGGATTTTTTTTATAAAATTGCAATATTCACTGGTATATTGCCCATATGTTGGATCAATTTTCCATCCTGACACATGTGAGACGAGACTATCCCGATCGGTACTGTACATAATGGTGGATGCAATCTCCGTTTTGGAAACTAGCTTTTTCCATTTGCATGCATTTTTTGCAGTTGTATCCGTTGAATCCGTTTCTATTTAGATGCAAATTGACGGATGCAAAGTGCATTCATTTTAACATACGAATTCATTTGCGTTCGTGCATCTTTCGTGGAATGCGAAAGGCATCCGTGGATGCATCTTAAGTACGGCACTAATCCCGGGGTCTCCTCCGACAATTCCCTTCTCCACTCGTGCAGAAATGGTAATTTCATTGGGGATTCAAATGGTAATTCAAATTCATTCACTAAGCTTGATTTCCGTTTAAAAGGTGTTTATAATGTAAAAATTAACCTAGAGTCAATGGAATCCGCATCGCTGCCTAAAATGTAATCCCTTATCGCGTCCATCACGGACGCACTCCATGTCAGCAACGCCCTGATTTTCCCGTAAAATTGAATAACTAATCCGGATAAAAATTTGCCGATGTCAGCTGCGGTGATAAACATGAGCGGAATGCCAAGAAGCCCATAAATGATAGTGAAAATTTTTCCGGCGTCGGTAATCGGCGTCACATGATCATATCCTTAGATAAAAGAATGTAATTTGCAGCAAAGTTACGGTAGTAAGCGTACCACAACACGTGATTACTGTGAGTGCGTACAAAGTTGACGCCGCAAATGTCCATTTCGTCGGCAAATTGTCAACGTTATCCGACCACATTTGTGTGTCACGCGTCAACCGATCATCGTATTCGTGTGTTCGCGACAGAATCGACAACAGCGGACGCATTCGACGCTCAATCTGAATTCAATTAAAACTTGCAATGTAACCACTATGCTAACTTCAATCTATTGTGAAAAAAAATTAAAAGTTATCCCTAAATTCACATTTCTTTAAAGAATTTATTAAATTGTGTGTTATGTACATATCAGGGGTGTAAAAATTTTCGATTTTCGGTTTTCGATTTTCAGCGTTTTTTTCTTTCGATTTTCGGTTTTCGATTTTCGGAATTTCAAATCTCTTTCGAAGTGCCGAAAATCGAAAATTTTCCGAAATTTGCTTACTTTTTAACTACAAAAAAATGACTTTTTTGACTTGTATTTGATCAAAATTTAAGCAAAATTTTGCGCTCGCGCGGCTATCGCCGCGCTCGCTTATTTAAATTTTTCTATTCTTGTTGATATCAAATCAGTTATCTTCTTTCATATACATAACTGATTCTATATATTTATATAAAAATATATAACTGGCTTACATATTATCAGTTTTTTTACTATACAAAAACCTAATAACAAAAATCGAATCGAAAAAAAACAATGGTTCTGTTAAGGAACCGAACTTGCACACACAAAAGCGTCACGTAGACATTAACCATTAAGCCACAGAGCTCAAGATGTGCGTAATGCAAAATTTTGGTTGATAATTAAAAGTATTATTGCATAAATTGTAAATAACTTTTTGTTCCTGGTTTTTTGAAAAGTATATTGAAAAATATACCTAAAATATAAAAGAAAAATAGAAAAAAAATTGCAAAATTTTTACAAAATTTTCGATTTTCGGTAAAATTTTTCTTTCGATTTTCGGCGATTTTTTTCTTCCGATTTTCGATTTTCGGAATTTCAAATTTACTTTCGTTACACCCCTGGTACATATGTATATGTGAATTTTCCGCTTCCAATTTTTTACTGTATTTATTTAAAATGATTTTACCGTCGATTCTTTGACAGTTTGCTCGCTGCGGCAAATTGCGACCGCTTCGGTCATGATCATTTTATAAATGTTTCGGACCTGATAAAATTTCTCCTTCTTTCCCTTCAAATCGTTCTCTGCTTCCAAGTAGATAAACACCAGCGTGCCAAACATCAGATATGATAGAGTGAGAATGTTCAAGCCGATGTGTGGAATTAATATTTTTATGTACTGAAACATAGAGTAATTGTTTTATAATAACAAAACTGCTATTAAATGAAAATTTGCAACATTTTCGGTTGAGAAGCTGCGAGGTTATTATTTTATTATATTATCAACTTTGAGTTATTCTTAAATTTCGGTTGTCGAAAACGTACTAAAAATTTGTTTTACTGAAAAATGAAATTGGAGCAAATTATACCTCTAAAAGCGTGGGAATGAAGGACTTTTTGCTTTCACGGTCGAGGTCGTCATCGTCGATGTATTCCTCCAAATCCTTTGAGTCGAGTCTTTTTACGGGAAAATCGTCCCATTTTACGTGTCCTCCCGATTCTGCAAATCACCAACGATGTTAAATAAATGAACAATAAAATAAACCACACATATACGAATACCTGAAATGCTAATACGACTTCTAGCAAATTCAAAGAGAAGTAACCATTTTTCCATTTTCAAAATCCAAATAAAAATTTGGAAAAATTTGGAAAATAGAAAGTTTGTTGCACAAATAAATTAATTTCTCTCACCAATTTTTGAAGTTGAGGTGTCAAATTCCGTAATAGCTAACAAGTCTATAATAGGCTAATGGAACTAAAACTATATGTATGTATTTTGGCCAGAAAGTATTCAAAAATGCAATTTTCAATCAATAAAAAAATATTTAACAAAATTCTTCAAACTTCTTAGATTCCATGATCCTCCTCATGACACAAAAAATTATCTAAAAATTCGAATGACCTGAACACGTAGTGGATGTTGTCGAAAGGCGAAAAGTAATCGGCTCATAAAAGCACCTTACTGTTTGAGCCATGACATAATTTTTTGACATAAATCCGCATATTTTTGAATGTACACGAAATTGTGTTTGTGAAATATGTCACAAAAATGAAGAGATTTTCTTCTCCTTATAAATTTATTTTTGGATTTGCAAAAATAATAAATTTTAATCCCAAGTGAGTTTATCCCCCTGTTTTGCCTTGTGGTGAATAACAACAAACGCATGTTCTTAAAACAAAGAATTTTCTTAAATTTTAACTCATTTCCGCGAATTGCCGACTGACTCAACTGAACTCAAATCCAATAAAATAAAGAAAATTCCAAATAACATAATGCAACAGTTTTATGTACTACGTTTTGAGCGTTTGGGCAACATTGGAAAATTGGAAAAATATTTAATTCAAAACCCACTTTTTTGAAACTTCTTTCGATCGTCCAACAAGTCCATGCCTCTTTGGAATTTATGAATGCGAAAGGTTAGGTAGAATTGAACTTTTTTTAAACTTATTCCTTCGACATGATGGATTGGGTAAAAAATGGTGATTATTGCGGCAGTTCTCTCGAGAATACTCAAAACACCCTCATGCCAACTTTATCAATTCAAAAAGAGCTGTAATTTTTTGTTGAAAATTGACGGTTGACACACTTTAACGCCAGCCATAATCGTGCAAAAAAATAAACAAATGGGGCGTTAAGCGATGTGGAAATGCCAATTTTGAAAGAATTTAGTGAAATTTAGTAAATTTTAGCTTATAAAAATCAGGAAGAAGATCTTTCACACTTAAAAAATCTTTAATCTTTTGAGTAATGTTGAAAATTGAGTATGTTTAATATTTGTGTCAAATATGACAAAAAAAATCCGGTGCTCTCATTTCAACGTTCAAAAAAGTTGAAAAAAAAATAAAAGTAAAGGTAATTTGTCAATGTTATTAACTTTTTGAGATGAAAATGAATCTTCCGAATTTTAATATTAAACTCCAAATAAAAAATTAAATAAACTTTCCAGGTACATACATATGTACATGGTTGGGCGGAATTCTGAATTCCAGCTATTTTGAGCCTAGGAATTCTGAATTCCGAATTTTTTGCTATTCCAGCTAGTTGGATGAATTCAGAAGTTTTAAAAAAAAATTAAGCCATGACAATTTCGAGAAATAACTATTTTTACAATTCTGCAATTTTAACTTCTGCAATGAAGCATTCACAATGAGAATTTCTCAATCAACTTTGTTTCCCGTGGACATAAATTATTTTGTATGCTTTTAATTATTAAAAATTTCTGAAATTTGGCATATTGGTTTTTGGCATATTGGGTAAGCAAAAAAGGTAGAAAATTGAAAATTTGTAATTTTAAAAAATTCCGCATTC
Organism: Deladenus siricidicola; assembly: GCA_009724625.1. Taxonomy (NCBI): domain Eukaryota; kingdom Metazoa; phylum Nematoda; class Chromadorea; order Rhabditida; family Sphaerulariidae; genus Deladenus; species Deladenus siricidicola. The sequence continues at coordinate 119,134 of SAUE01000092.1, read as the reverse complement.
CGAAATTCAGGTCGTTTTTGAGCCTTAGAACATTCCGAATTGAAAATTCTTGCTTCCACCCAACACTGATACATATGTATACATATTTAATGTAAACGAGGAAAATATTTAAAACAAACCTGAAAAGTAGCTGAATGTGGAGTTGTGGCGTGAATCGCTTCGCGATGGTATTGGCGGTGGCACAGTGGACTGGAATTTGTAGGAAATGCTGGATTGCGTCATTCTGCGCAGCATGTTATATGCTCCTGTAGAGCCCATCCTTGGCGCTAGTTTTCTAAGTGGATGAATACAGTGTTACGTCCAATGCAAATTGCCTCTAAAAACAAACAACAGGAAACAGGTATGAAATAATCCTCTCTTTCTCTCTCTCCTCTCTCCTTTTCTCGCTCTCTCTATTTAATGTATTTTCCTTTTCTTTGTTTATTCTAACTTGTAAAAATTTCTAGGTTTTTTATTTGATTATCTAAAGAGCTTATAAAAATGCCACTGAGAAGTATTTATTCTAAAAAATCGAAAATCTGAGAGAAAACTTGGCAATTATCCAGTACTTACTTGTTTGGGACAACTTAGCGAATAGATATTGCATTATGTGCATGTTGATATTTGTATGTTGTTTTTCTTGTTTGTGTATAAATTTTGAAATAAAATTCTTCCAAGTTAGCATATCTCCCATCCTTTTTACGTTGTAATTCGGCCAGTGTGAATAGCTAAAAATCGAGAGACTTCAATTGAAAGCGGGCCGGGATTGTCGCCTCAATCTTCTCCGACTTTTGTTTTGCAAAAATATCCCCACACCATACACACAACAAATCTGGCCATGTTTTTTGTGTTATTGTTGTTTGTTTTTTGGATTGCATTTTAGCACTTTTTGTTCGTTTTATTTGCTCGTTTATCACGTTGGCAAACTTCAACGAATTATCAAAACCTTTTTCAATTTTGATAAACGCTCATTGTCTTTGAAAGAGTTCTCAGCTTTGTTTTTTGCATCCTAATTTTATTGTTTTCAAAGTAAGACTTCGACAAATTCCCAATTTTCAACAACTGTGTGTACGTAACGATTTTTAATAACAATTGCTCACAAATTTCTTTCAATTTTTACGTACAAAATAAAACATTATATATACATAGGTTGATTATTATTTTTTATTTCCTGATTAATTCGATAATATGTATTATTAAAAATTTATTCGATAAAAATCTCAACAATTTTAAAACAAAATTGAGCATTCATTCAAAAAAAACAATTTGTATGTATATGTAAAAGTCCTGAGATTGGAATGTTTTTAAACAGTAGCAGCTTCATTACCCATTTGACATCTATGTATGTGTACAGTAAACTTTAGCCTAAAACGGTGAGATTGGCTCGGAGGGCGGTGATGGCATTGGCGGCTTTTGAGTTGAGGATTTCATTGAAGCACCGTCATCGAAATACTGAGCGTACTAAATTGGAAATTTGACTCAAATTTTCGTTACAAATTATAAAAGTAATAGAAATTATATTGTACTAATTTAATTTAAGAAGTGAAGCCTTACCGTGTCCTCGATCCATTTGAAAAAATGAACATTATATGGCACAAAAGGTTGTCGCAGTAATTGTTCTTGGACTTCCAAAAATCTTTTCAAGTCTTCCAGTGTGATGCGTTCTTTGCTTGGCCTAACAAATAAAATGATAAAATTAATTTAATTCACATTATTTTTAATAAATGAATTTTTTACCGTACTATAGATTAAGACGATAGCAAAATAATAATTTCTCATTTGTACCCAGCCCTATACCTGGTCTTTTTGAGCGCGGCAACTATCTTCATCGCCTCGCGAATGTCGTCGCTGACGTTGGCGAATCCGCGGCGAGCTCCGCGAATTTTTCTCCCAAAGTAATGAAGTTTCGTAAATGTTCGTTTGAGGGTGGAACTGCACAAGTCCAAACTTGCGGTGATCACCGCCAAACCGATTATCACATATACTACCGTTAGCTGAAATTAATCGTTACCATTATAGCGATTTGTACGAAATTTGTACAGTTAATAAATCAGAAATAAAATCATTGAAAAAATGATTTGCAGCAATTTGAAATTATTTAAAAATAATTTATAAAAAAAATTACCGCCAAGTAAAAATTATTTCGCACACAAATATTTCCCAATCCAATTGTTGTTATGGTATTGAACGAAAAGAAGAGACCATGAATGAAAGACCTAAATTAAGCTGATTTAATTTTAAAATTACTACTTTTTTAAGATGTTCGAAAGGTTTTGAAAAAAAAATTGTTTATAAAAATACCAAATAGCTCCACGCTCCCACGCATTAAATAATAAGCTGCCAATTGCGCAATACCCGACCACCAACGCAAAATAGCTGACAATTGGAAGTTGGAGGCGTTCCTCTTCGTCGTCCACTTCTTCGTCTTCGTTTTCTTCCATATATCGCCGCCGCCGACGTTTTTTCCGGAATTTTCTAATAATAAGTATACGTTTTGAATAAAGTTCATAATTTCAAATTTTGCGTATGTATGTATGTATGTGTCTTACCTGGAGTCAATGGAATCATTATCAGAGTTGAGCAAATAGTCTTTGACAGCGTCTAGCACTGAGCTGGTCCATGTAAATAGAGCCAATAGACGCCCATAGAAGCGAATGACCAAATCAGACAAGAATTTGCCTATATCGGCCGCCGTAATGAACATTAACGGTATTCCGATTAACCCGTAAAATACCGTAAAAATCCTTCCAGGGTCAGTGGACGGCGTCACATGATCATACCCTTAATTATACCAGCTTATTTAAAAATTTATGATTTATGGGCACAGTAAAGAAAAAATGGCGGTTACAAGATTGTAACTCCATCGTGTTAGGGGAATTATGCAAAATTTACCTGTTGACGTAATTACGGTAAGCGCATACAAAGTAGACGCGGCAAAAGTCCATTTTGTAGAGAGTCCCTCCTCCGTATCGGACCAAACCTGCAATTCTCGTGTCAAGCGATCATCATACTCATGTGTTCTGGAAAGTATTGTCAGCAAAGGCCGCATTCTCCGTTCAACCTAAAATTAATTTCTCCTCAAAGAATCTGCCGGTGATGTGAAATCTTTTATTTAAGCCACATACAGCCAGCGGACTCATATTGGGGCCCGGTGTGCACATTGCCGCGGTTTTGTTCATTATCATACGGTAGATGTTGAGCACTTGTTTCACTTTTTCGCGGCGCTGCTGTAATTCGTGGTCCGCCTCCAGAAAAATGAATACAAGAGCGCCAAATGCGATGTATGACAGTAGCAAAATATTGAGACCCACGTGAGGCGCTAAGATTTTCAGGTACTAAACATAAAGTCATTATATCTTGAGCAGACAACATTTTGATATTTTTTCTTTTTAATTACTTTTATAATTTTCTGGCAAATATTCTTTTTGGCGGGAAGACTTTCGCTGGTGTCAGTGGCGTCGTCCGCATCGCTATCCGTGCTTTTCAGCGGAAATTCATCCCACTTCACACGACCGCCGCTGCTGCCGTCTAAAGCCGAACAGTTTATACAATACAATATACAATACAATAAATATACATACATGTATTCGTTAATGTGCTAAGATCACCTTCAAACTCAATGCTAAAAATTACATTTCCTTTTGAAAAATTGTTGTCGAACTCATCCTTCTTCATTTTTTAATTTGTGTGAAGATTTCGCGATGAATTAATTTCCAAATTAAATTTATACGAAATAAAAAGTTTGGAAATACAAAATAAAATGTTTGGAAAATAAGACAAAAATAAAGATGCAACTTTTTAATTAGCCCCCGATAGAGAACGAATGTTATATTCGTGAGAAAATTGAATGCCATTGAAAAGTTGACATTTTTGTTTTTGTTTAAACAATTTACCTGCAAAGCTAAATGCGGAATCTTTTCGTCGCTCCACTAAAATAGAAATTGGTGGGGGAGGAATACCGAGAACAGATTGAGATCCTTGATAAATAGTCATACGCCTAAGCGTGTGATAGGCACCCGTGGAACCCATCTCAATCCAACTAATCAATAAATAATCTCAGAATTCTGCAGAATATAATCAAGATTTTCACAAAATAATTGGAATCATAAATGCTCGTTCTCATTAAGTGGTTGCGAAAACGTTCAATTTGATTAAACTTAACGTAATTAAGTTGAAAAAGAAGTAACAAATGTTTTCTAAAAAAACATTCGTCTATATCTAAGGATTGGAAATTTTTTTATGTGGCTCTGCTTTTCCAGATATTTAAAAAAGAAAAATTAGAAATTGGAACAATAAACTTTAACAAAATTATAAAAATAAAATAAAGCAGGAAGAATGTTGAAATACTTCAATTGTTTTTATTATATAAAATTTTCTAATTTTCTTTGTGAAGCCAGCTGATTTTCCTAGATTACATTAAAAATTCTTATTTATTTTAAATTTCAATGGCCGTCGAAAGTATTACACAGTGATTAGAGTAAATTTGTTGCTAGCGCGCGGACAGTTTTTAATCAAGTAACAAAATAAAATCTGCATCATATATTATTATTGGTGAAAGTTCGGTGTCAAATAAAAACATAAACAGAAAAGTTACCCGAATATCAAAAAATGTATTCTGTAGGTATTTAATTGAAAATCCAAAAAGAATACCAGGAATTGGTTCAACAATGCTTGCGGACGTTTTCTTTTCGACACTCGAAATAGTAGAAGCGGCCATAATAGCGGAGGAATTTGCCGTCGCACCAGAAATGGGCGCGTGCAATGACGCTGAACGAATAAGCGCATTGTAGGTATGGTAGGCGACAGATGCACCCGATGAGCCCATTTGAAGGAAACACAATAAATTCGATGGTTTATTTTAAACAGTAATGAGGTCCGATAATGAAAGCTCTATTAGGGTAGTAGGGGAGAGAACGCTAGGGACAAAGTGAGGCACTTTACGAACTCGCTCTGAAAGTTACGCCTTCAATCATTTTCGTCTATGGTAGGACGATCTCGAAATGGCTCGAAACAAACAAATTTTGTAAATGAAAATTCCAAACGTGTCTACCATAAATATCGCTGATGAATGTTAACACATTTTTTTTCTTTTATCACGTTGGCGCCAGTGAATAACCTAAATGAGTTGTAAGCTTTCGAATAAATAAAATGAGTGGCAGTAATAAAAATAATGTTTTGAATAAGAAGAAAATTATCTGCATACTATGAAATTATTATTTGATTACAGCAATTATTGTGTAAAACATCTGCGTCATTGCGTGGATATAATAACCTTCGCATAAGCTTATTGGAACCGCTAAAATTTCAACAGTAACGTTATATGTATATCACTATGATGTAATCAAAATCCAATTACATTTTTACAAGTTTCTGCGTTATCGGTAAAATGCTGTTAGTTTATCAAAAAATGTAAACGATTGAAATTAACGAGATTAGTAAAAAAACAACGTTCAACTTTAACACTCGCAATGCACTACGAATCACTATAGTGCAAATCCATACATAATATTGTAGTTATTACATGATAAATTATTAATATAGGGGGCTCAAAGTAAATAAAATTAATGGCAGCCGTTTTTACACATTATACGCTTCAGTTCACATATGAAGGCAGAAGAAGTGTTATGTCGGAATGTGTATGTATACATTGTTTGATTATTTATAAAAGTAGCCTTTCGAAAAATTTGTGACCAGCTATTAATGTGGAAATTGGCATATTAGTAGGCCGGAACTATTTTTCTCCGCGACTGTCACTTTTTTTGTCGGCCGCGCCTTCAGCGCTGCTGCCGGCCAACCACCCCCTCCGCTATACAAAGTCAAAAAGGAAAAAAGAAAACAAAACCACTTTGCTTTCTGGTTATTGCATATGACAATTGAACTGAAACACGCCATGCGACGCAAATTGCTTTACATTCCACTTCACCCAATCCTCTGGCGCAGGGCATTGTGTACGACTTCCATATTTCCAATGGATGCTGATATAAAAAAGAAGACCAACTCAACACAGCTATCACTATCAACAACTTCATTCATTCACGGGAGAAGTCTCCTTCTAACTGCAAGGAATAACTGAGATTTATTCAACTCTGCTGAAGAAAAGCAAGAGGATGTGAACGGGAAGAAAATTCTAAAAGCAAAATTCAAATACGTATTTTTAACTTTTTCGTCGTGTTTGCTATTGTTGGTTGGTATTTATGGCAGTGTGGTAATTTCAACAAAAGAACGTCCGTTTTGGATATCGGGAGATGTGCCAAATGTGATATGCCAAAGAGATTAGAAACTGCAAAATTTTGAGGATTCCCGCCAAACTTTTTTCTTCTAGTTCTCTGACCATTCTCACTTTTCCTCGTCGTCTTTCCCCTTCATTTGCATAAAAGTCGTCTTGTTGTTGTTGTAAAGACAAATGACATCCATGATAATTTCACACATTGTCTGGCCGTCTGTGAATTTTCATTTTTAAATTTTACACATGTTAAAATCAATAGTTCATCAATCTCTATTTCCCAGCTTTAGCCATTTACTCATTCCTGCTCATTGTCAGATTTCAATTTATTCTTACTTATTTCGGTCTTTAAATTTTTGAAATATTATTTCGTCCGTTTGCTTGCATTGTTATCCTGAGGTTTTTACTGGCAATTTTTTTCTTCTGACACTTCTAGCTCTGTTGATTTAAAAAATATAAACAAAAAATATAAAAAATAACAGAGTGGAAAATAAACCAAAACATCAAATGTATATCTAAATAAATTTGTAAAGCACAACCCGAAAGAAAATATGTTGGAAAATAAAAAAGTTATTGTTTTTCTGCTATCTCAAAATTAATATTTGCCAAATTTCAAAATAATAATTTATTTACCACATTTTAAGTTAGGCAAAATATACCACGAAAAATCACTCTTCCGCAAAAAACAATATTCCCATTCCAAAGTGGAAATGTGTTACAAGAACAAACAAAGAATAACTATAAAAAAGTTTACTCGTCTTCAATTGCCTTTTTTTCGTTGTTGCCCCCTTCCGCCTCGACACTTTCTTCTTCGCCGTCGGCCTCCTCAATGTCGTCAATGTCGATCTCGTCCGGATTGTCGGTGGCGGCCGCCTTCGTTGTTCGACTTTCGCCGCGAACAAAGGAAATCTTGCCGTCCGCGGCCGGCGCGTTCAGACGCTTTTGCGCCGTCTCCTCGGCCATCAACTGCTGCGCCTGCGCCTCCAACTGTGCCATTTTGTCGGCTGCGCTCAGCTCACCAGCCATTCGCGCCTGGTTGCCGCCCGCCATGCCGGCGTGCATCTGGTAGCTCATAAAGTTCACTTTTGTGTTGTAGGACGCTTGCACAGAGCGTTTCACGCGCAACATTTCTCGAACGGTGTCCTCGTTACCATGCTTCACCTCGAACTCCTGCCATGTATTCCAGAATTGAGGATGTACCTAAATTTTAATTTTCTTTTAAATAAATGCTCCTCCGGTAGTGCATGAATGAAATGCGTCAAATTCTCTAATGATTACAACCAAATAATACAATGAATAAATTTACTTTTTTGTAAATAAGTAGCAAAAATACTCAAAAAAAGTAAAAATCCAAAAAATCCAGCAAGCATTAATAAAATTCATTACTAAATTATGAAGAAATTCATATTTGCAAAGCTCACCCTCGGATCACAAATCTCTGCACAATGAGCGTAGATTGCGCGAGCCCTGTCGATTTCGCCCAAATTCCTTTCCATTTGCGCAAAACGAATGCTAAATTCTCGAGATCGATCCTGAGGAAGGCGGTCGATGGCCGCCTGGAAGATGGGCCTCGTTTGCGTCACGCCAAAGAATTCCAAAGCTTTCTTTACGTAGATATTGTATATCTAAACTTCGCTAATTTAAAACTAATTTCAAAACCAAAAAATTAATTTCTAAAACCTATAATTAAAAAAATTTGAATAAAAAAAAAACAAAAAATTTAATTTAATTTTTTAAATTCTTAAAAATACAAATCTTATAAAAATCAATAAATAAACCAGATGCATTTCGTCTTTTTCGACGGCGTTGGTTGCTCGGTTATAAATGTCCATCATGCGCCTCGATCCACCGTATTCCTCTTCCAATTTAGCGTACAGTAAATATATATCTAAATTTACAACAACAATTACATTAGTAAAAAATAACAAACAATCAAAAATAAAATTAATCGTTGATGATAAAAATTACAACATTCAAAAAACCAACTTTTAGCGAACTCGGGTGGGCATTTATCCAAGCATTGTTCGAAGAGGTCACGAGCGCGTTCTATCTTCTTACCACCCTAAAGTACAATAATCGAATAGAGTTATTTGATGCAAAATCGACAAAACATACGTATCGATCAATGAATTTGGTCAAATATATATTCCACAAATCGAAAACTATCGGCCATCTGAACAATCCAATTCCTCTTTCAAATGCCTAAACCATTGTGTGTTAATCATAAAAATATATAGCGATTTAATTTTATAAAATTCAAAATAAAATTTATGAAAAAAAAAACCTTGAACGCCTCCTCAAAGTAGTTTTTGCTCTCGAGAAAAGTGGTGTAATTAATTACAATCTGTGGCGTAGCTATTCTCAGCTCCAAAATTCGCTCGTAGACGGCTTTACAAGATTCTACCGTTCCAAAACTCTCTTGCAAATCCGCCAACAAACTCCACAGCTTCAATGAGCGATAAACGCGGTGCTGGACTTTGGCGGTCTCGTCGAAATAGTGGCCGCGTTTGGGCGGCAACGCCGTTGCACGCTTCAAAATCGTAACAGCGCTTTGGAAGTCACTGAAATTTTTTACTCATTTAATAGTTCACCCACAAATTTAATAATTTCTATGTCATTTTACCGCTTTTTCAAATCTAAAAAATTATTCCAAACTCGTATGGTTTCCCAAAAAATTGAGTGGTTGGAAAAAGTTCATGAACTGAATGTTTCTCGAAAAAAATAACTTTTTTCAGAAAAGTTCTCATACAGAACGTTTTTCATTTTTTTCTAGTTCTCAATAACAACTTTTTTTGCTCAATGACAAAAACTTTTCAAGAAAAAAAAATTATTTTCGTAGAAATGAAAAAATTAGGACCCGCGACAGGTCAAAATAATAGATAAAAGTAATAAGTGTCAAAAAAAAACGCACTTTATGTGCGCATAAGCCACGCCCACTTTGCGCACATTAAAGGATGTGTTTTCCTTCACCTGACCAGACGCGGGTCCTAATTTTTTTTCATGAAAATTTTTTCCCGTAACTAAAAAAAGTTATCTTCGCAGAACCTTTTTTTTCGCAAACCGGGTTATGTCATGAACTTTTTCCAACCACCGCTCATTATTAAAATTAAAGTTTATTTCTGAAATTTATATTTAATAATATTAATAAAGTGCATATTGTACCTGTTCCTCAATTCGAATTCCGCATATTCACACCATACCGTCGCCAATTCGTCGACCTTATCGTAGTCCATTAAGACAGCTTTCTCGAAAATTTCACGCGCTTCGGCAAGCCGCGACAACTTTTCGTAGAGCTTTGCGAATGCGACCCATAGCGAAGACAGCTTACCGACTTGGTGTTTTGGATCAATAGTGCGCACCGCCTCGCGGAATGTTTCAATTTGCTAAATTAAAATATACTTAATTTAAAAAAGTACAAAACTAAAAAACAGCTTTATAAAACGCATAAAACATAGTGCAAAAAAATCAATTAATTACCTCCACACATGTCTATAAAAAATAAACCATATCTTACCTTATTCGGAAGTCCCTCAAATATTTGCACTCGATTCAGCCATTCGTGCACGTTGTGTGGATTCTGCCGCAGTAAAACGCTATTCACCAACAGCGGCCGTCGATCCAACAAGTAGGCAAATCGACTCATCACGAACTCTAGCTCCAAGTCACAATCACTGACCTGATCCTCGCTCTTCGCCGCCTCCAGATCGCTCATTTTGTGCGCCGTTATACGCTCCATAAATTTGCTGTAAGCGTCGAAAATCTGCGAGAAGTCGCGGACCGTCTTCACCGAAACCATCGCCTCCTCGTAAATGTCTCGCGCCTTAAAATTACAAATAAACAAACTTGTCCAAAAAATAAAATGTTCAATAGAAAAACTAGCAAAGTACTAAAGCATACCTTTTCAAAATTCGGAATTCGAATGTAATATTCCGCTAAAGCTAGCCAAAGCACGCCGACTTGATCTGAATAGCGATTAATGCCCTGGCGAATTATCGGATCGACATTTAATGAAAAAATCTTGTTGGGATTTTTGGAAATCAACTCGCACAATTCCGACCATAACTAAAAATATTTATTAATCTTATTGCCTTTTAATAAAATCAAAATCAAAAGCAATTCCACTTTCATAATTCCAGCGCCTTATAAATGCTAAAAATTACCTGATGTCCCGTTTTGCCTTTCTCACTGACTTGCTTGTCCTCGTTCACAAGAATCACAAGTTGATTGGCGGCCTCGTCGAGTTTGTCGATTCCCTTCAAATACTCCACAAAATCCTCCCTGCCGGCCGGATAGACCTTCAAATAGCGCCGATAGATGCGAATCGCCGTTTCGGGAACATTGTGCGAAGTGACGAAGCGGATGTACAGCGGCCAAATTCGCATATGCTGCGTGATGGGAAGAGCGCGTATGGCGCGGTCGAAGACGCGACGCGTCTCCGTGACTTCACCGCGTCGAACCTGTAGCTCGCAATAGTCGATCCATATTCTGGGCATCTGTTTAATTATAAAAGCGTCACTCATTTAATAAAAATTGCAGTTTAAACCAAAATATTTCACCAAAACTTCAAACAGGACATTAATAAAGTCACAATTAATTCTTATTAAGATTACAATTAATCCTAACTTACCTTGTTCAAAAACACCAGACATCGCTCGTACGCATCCGCCAAATGCGAGTAGGCGACGTCGGTTGGCGGCTTGTGCACAATGATTCGTCGGCGATATTTGAGGTAGTTGTACCAGAGCTTGTAGCTTCTGTTGAAAAGCTTCAACGCACGCTCGAAGACGATGCGCACCTGTTTTGAAGGCGCTTTTGTCTTGACTTTGTGGTCGATATAGCGCTGCCAGGAACGAAGTGAGTTCTGGTTTCTGATAATGTCCTCTTCGTAGGCGATATCCTCATCCTCCTAAAGTTGTAAAAATATAAAATCCTCAAATTTGGAGATAATTTTAAAAAATTAATCTTTATTCAAGGAAAAATAAAAACTTACAAAGACCATGCTATTTGAAGGCAATTTCGCCGTTGCGTCGTCCATTGTGTTCTCTGAATAAAAATGGTATAATCATACTTGTCATACTCCCCTCCAACACCCCTTAATTAGAGTAAGATTACGCGTAGCAGGAAAATTTCATTGCAAAAATGCAATATGAACTTTTGGTTCAACATGAACTTTTGGTTCATGAACCGAGTTCACGACGTGAATTTTTTTCATGAACTTTTTCCAATCACTGCTGGTATTAATTAATGAATGAGGAGCCGCCGACATTCACGAGAATCACCCAAAACAAACTTGAAAATTTCAAAAGGAAATTCAAAAAATGCCACAATTTAACAATTTTGGCAAACCTTCGAAAATTACATTTTTCTTTGAAATTTTGATCTTTTCCTAAAGGACGGTGTTTCTATAACATTGGAGCCCATATCTTCGTGACAAATTCTTCGGCACTTCTTCAGTCCCCCCCCCCGACCAAATTTTTGCTGGTCAATAAAATATTTGAATGTTTTCGAGATTCTCGGAGTAGGTTTTATAGGCTGCAAAACGATTCTAGATTACTTTTAGTAACGTCATGGAAAAAAATAAATAAAAGAAAGTTAGAGAACCAAGTGAAAATTTTGGTAAGAGGGGGGAACTGAAGAAGTACTAATTCTTCAGTGCAAAAAAAATCGACCATTAAAGGATTTTCAGACTGCATAGATTTTCTCAACCTTCAACCAGTGTTTCTACAAAAAATTCATTTTTGAACAAATTCATTTCACTTTATTTAGAAAAGTGAATTGGCGAAGTTGAAGTGAAACGTGAATTCGTTTTGAAATGCCGCGGTAAATTTCGACTCGAAATTTACTGATAGCTTCCAATTTGCTTTTTCTGCTTGAAAAAATCTTGATATAATCGATTTCGAGTCGAAATTTACCGCGGTATTTCAAAAAGAATTCACGTTTCACTTCAACTTTGCTCTTCATTTTTTCAAGTTGAAGTTGAAGTCTTCACTTTGTCACTTCACTTTTCCAAATAAAGTGAAGTACTTCATTTTGCCAATTCACCTTTCTAAATAAAGTGAAGTGCGCTTCACTTACGATTTCATGGTGAAAACTTACTTCATTTGGAAACACTGCCTTCAACCAGTATTTCCATAAAAATCGTGACATGAAAAATGAAATGATATCAACTTCACTATCGAAGTTGAAATGGCAAAGTGAAACCATTTCATTTTAACGAAAAAAAGAAATGGCAAAGTGAAATCATTTGGTTGCGAAAATTCCAAAAAAAACGAAAATTCCAAGTTGAAATGGATTTTGAAAAAGTGCAGTCTTACAGCGAAAGTTCTGCAATTATTTTTAAAT